>CAIGRP010081233.1:0-30651 GCA_903798385.1 Fraxinus cuspidata | reverse complement strand
ATAAGCAATAAATGTATTCGAAAACAATCCAATATTTTCAAATAAGTCAATATATCAAAAGATGTTTTTATTTCTTTTTGTATTTCAAATAGGTTAATTTATTAAAAATTGCCTTTGTTTCTTTTGGTAAAAATATTTCACAAAATTTTTAACTATTGATGCAAATTTTTGCGAGATGCAAATTTTTGCCATCAAGATCGCAAAAACTTACATGTCTTAGAATAATGTCAAAATGATCACAACATACTTTCAAATCAGCATTATCCATTGCATTTAAATTGTCAAAAGAAAATAGAAATTCAAATTTTTTTCATATGAATTGAATTGATCAAACATTCGTTCAAGTGATCTAATTACTTGATCTATTATATAAAAGAAATAATTAGTTATTAAAGTATCTTCAAGTGATTGTTAGTCATTTACAGTGTCATTTTCATCAAAATATTTCTTCTTACGAATTATATTTTTTCCTCTTTTCTCTTTTCTTTGACATTATTTAAAGTATGATACTACTTAGGAAAATTATAACTAGTCAATTACATTATTTTAGTCTTAATATCTTATACAATTACATATCTTACCAAGTCAAATGCATATAATTAATAAGGAAATAATCTATAAATGAAAATAGTTAAGCACAACACACTGAAATTAGCTATGAAGGAACATAAACCATTTGAATCATTTCCCTTACTTGCCTTGGTATAATATGTAATTAGGAATNATAAGAAATACAACAATGTTAAATAAAAATTATCATTTGTCTATTTTTTAACTCATTTTTATAAACATTGTGTCATTTAACTTATCATAATAATTAAAATGTTAAATTTTAAAAAATTAAAAAATATTTTAAATATATAATTATACATACATATACATAAATGATATATAAAAAAAAAATTGGTGCCCCTAAAATGATGAGGTCATAAGCGATCGCTCAACTAGTGCATTCTCATTGCCGTATCTAATTATTGACAATAGACACAATATAGTGATATGAAGAAGAAAATAAAGAATAATTGATATATACGACAAAAATTTTTTTTTATACAATTTGAAAAATACAGGAAAACTTGAAAGGTCACGTTCTTGTGACTCTACAACAAAAAGAAATTAATTAATATTTTCAACACAAAGAGACACATTCATAATTGCTTTTTAATAATAAAAAATTGCATTCTTTTTATTCTTCTTCTCACTCGTTGTAGAAAACTTAGAATTATTGATTTTTTAATTTGAGAATAAATTGAGAAGTGAGAATTTGAGAATTGCAACGTATACTAACAATGGAGCCGAATTCCTAGCACAAATTTCTTAATTGATTTCTTTTGTCCAAAAAATTATAGTTGAGATTACTTAAACGGCATAACTATAGATTAGTTAAAATCGTTGTTACTTAATTTCAACCATTTATCGTGTGTATTTAATTTAACCTTGAATTGATCAAAATTAAGTTAAACTCTAAATCCTCGTGAAAATGACACTCTTCACTCATTATTAGTATTATTTTTCAACGAACTCATACATTTATGAAATTTCAATCGAGCAATCCACCGGACACCCACCCGTACCTAAGTCAATGCAAATAGTAAGTCGATAAAGCAAATCAATTGCATTAGTATTACTAAGTTGTTTATTTGCCTCCATTCGCGCACCATTGCTTACAATATCAATTGAATCGCCAATAACAGTTTTAGAGTTTCCAAAAGAATTACTAATGGTATCGATTTAAAAAATTGGCACATTCTCGTAACTATCATAACCCGAATTGAGTTCTTCAACACCTTTTTTTTCCCGTCAAAAATTGGGTATCAAAGCACATTCTAGTTAATTTAAAAGAATTTACAACCTCTTCTCCTACATCGTTATCCAAGATAGGCGGACCATCATATCCTTCATCCGAATCAGCCTCTAAATTAGGATTAAATGGAGAAAAAAGATCCATGTCGAATTCTGTCTGAACATCAGATCTAGAATTGTCTCACCTGATAGCTACTCATCTAGTTGTCACACCACTAGAGAAGTTTCGTATAGTCCGTCATTGGATCCCGTTGACCTCATTTTTTGTAAGGGTGACGTGAACAATAGACCACGCAAGCAAATTTCAACATGTTTTGACCGGAGACTTGGACGGATGAGGTTACTACGTCTAAATGTGTGAGAGGATTTATGATACGAGACAAAAATGTTCAAACACCGAGAATATATTTAAAGATGATTGCATATTAATAATAAATTACAAACAACTGAACTAGAACAAGTTAATCCAAACTCAAGCAAATAAGAATGTGAAATAAGCAAGAGTGAAGATCGAGAGTGGCTTCAAGTGTAAAGAGTTGCTTTATTCCTCAAATTACATGAGTTGTGATATTTTATAATAGTAGAGATGAAGTGGTAGCCATTGGATGAAGAGGTATGTAGCTTCATCTCCTTATTCGAAGTGTACCATCATAGGTATCATATCACACATACTAAGTCATGCATCATTTAATGCACTCCGAAAAGGTAGCCACTTTAGGGTCTAAGTCAGGTACTTAAGTAGTAGGCTAACAAGACTCAACATTCTTCTACTACAACATAGGTCACGTCAATCATTCACATAAGATCTTTTTATAGAAGATCACTTGAGAGAAGTGAATATGAAAGATGATAATTTGTTTGGAGGCTTCTGCCTCGATAATGTGAGCTTCAACCGCTTATATAGTGCTTTCGCTTCAGGGCTTTAGCCACTTACATAGCGATTAAGCTTCAGGATTCAACCAATTACATACCACTTTGGCTTCAGGGCCTCGGCCACTTATGTAGTGCTTTGGTTTTAGAGCTTCAACCACTTAGATAGTTTTTCGGACTCAAGGTTTCAACCTATTATATATTGCTTTGGATGACGCTGCAGATCACCTCTATGTTGTTGTTTTACAGCAGGTGACGCCTCGCTTCAACCATAGAGCTTCTACTTACACATGACTCTTTGGGTGAGGTGTTGATTCATCATCCTTATCTATGGCTCTAGTTCGATTTTTGATGATGCAGAGTATGTGCCTTTTGTTTGGACTTATTCTTGAGCCTTGGTTTGAGGCGTAATAGATCCTTTCACTGGCTGCACAAGAGTTGCACGCCCGGCCACCCAACGCGTCCTACATGAATATTTATTGAGCCATCAGAGTAGCAATTTGTTGCGCTAACACATTTGCATGTTGTTGCAACCGTATTGTCTTTCATTTCCTTGAATTTCTTGCCCTGGAGTTTCATAAGCACCCAATCATCGTATTGAAGGCATCGTCAAGAGCGTGACATTTACTTTGATACCAAGTGAAGCAACACAAGCCTTAAGAATGTAGAATAACACCTTAGTCTAAATCCGTTGATTCGATAAAATAACAAAAAGAGATCACATATGGGAGAAAATCAAATCTTTTATATAAATTCAATTGAAAATAACCAAATAAAACTTCAACTAATAGAGTATTTAAATAGAAGAAAGAAAAAAATTCCTAAACTCATGTAACGATTTTAATGCCCTTCAATAACTTAAAGTAGAAGAAATATGATAAAAATAAGCTGTGAATAAAAATTCCAAATGCATCTATAAATGGAATATTGCACAGTTCAGTCCAGTGACTATTTCAATCTTGCAACGTAAGCAATTGCCCCAACAATAACCACTACTGCCCTTGAATCACGCCCCTATTTGGGATCCATTAATTTCAAAATATATTTTTTCTCTATTTTTTAAACTGCACTCTCTCTAATTAAATAATATAACACGTAAATTCAAAAAAAATCTTCTTTTTTAACAACGCACTCTTTAAAAAAAAAAAAATCACTATTACAAAATATATTTTTTTTCCAATAATTAATTATAATGGAGCTCAAACAGAGGATTGTTTAACAATAATTGCGGTTGCTAGTTGCTCGTTATTAATTTGAGCAGTACACTTAAATGGTGAACTTTCTTGCATTTCAATAATAAGAACTCGTATTGCGGAAAGTACGTATACCACCACTGTATAAAATCAATGTGTTTTTTGTACGATAATCTTCTTCAACATCCTCGTCAACCTTGGGATCAAAAATAGGCGGGCCACATAATTATCGCTTCAATCAATATCCCACAAATCGTGATTGAATGGAGCAAAATGTTATCTTCATCATTGCAATCCTCCTCCACTGACTCATCAATTAATGTCTCTATAACCATATGCCAATGTGATAGAATTTTGCTTGTTAGCTACTTCAACACCTCTGTTGCTTACGTTGTTGTTCCACCTCTATTAGATGTTCTAATGCCAAAATTTAGTAGGTGCATCTGTGCTATTTCACCACATTGCGTGATTTTTGCTATGTGCAATGCCCGTCTTTATCAGGAATGTGATTGTTCTCTAATACTAAATTGATTCAACAACTTAATATAAAGATAATTAACATTCTAAATGCTCTTTGATTCAATTGAATATCGAGGATTGGGTCAAATTCTACCAACTATTAAATTAGAAATTTTATTATTTAGACAGAAATTGATTTTTAATTATTTTTTCTTTTTTAGATTATTAGGACATTTATATAGATCAATTTCCAAGATTTTTTTTTTTTTTTTTGTTCACGATAGTAAGTTAGGACTTCTTGTTTTCTTTTGAAAAGTTAGAATTAGGGTTCAATGTAATCTGGTTGTTTTAATGAATAAAAATATGATATTTTCTCAGTTATCCCTTTTATTCAATATTCATTTGGAATCAACGAATATTTTGTTGAAAAATATTTAATAAAAAGTTGATTTTGGTCAATATTTGATCAAATTGGATGGGTTCTGTTACTCGAATTTGGCGAGAATTGGGTCGAACATATTCTACTCATCGAGTAGATGAGTTTGGTATTTATGGAAGTCAAAAACTATTTTTGGATGAATGAGAAATTAGTGAATGAAGTAAGGTTGAAAATCATGAGTTTTGAATTAAAAAACAAAAATTCAAAGTATGAAATCACTTCGTGCTTAGCGAGTGGCAGAGTCACTGCTTTGAGCGCTCGAGCGGTAAAGTGGCGGTTAACGAGCGATCGTGAACCTTTGCAACTTTTCGAGTTTATGTTGTATCTCTTCGTGTGCAACACTTCAATCTCTATTGATTAGATCTCTCCATGATGGTTTTATTCACTCTAGTTCTATGCAATCATAGGTTAACATATAACATCATATTCTTGCCAAAATTTTGCATCAAAAACCTTGTGATTTTCATACAAGGAGTAAGAAACTTAGTTCGGTACATCGTTTCTTGTGATTTGAAGTACTACAATCACAAGAAATTGATCATTGTATCATGCGAGACGATTGTCAATCCATCGTCAGCACCTGTGCATAACAAATTCATCCTAAGGATAAAGAGTTCAAGTCTTATTTCGATCTTCTTGCATTCCATTCTTTAAATTTGTGTTTGTTCAAGGTTTGTATCCAATTTCCAGGTTTAAACTTTGTTTCAATTACAGGTAAGGTTTGTGGTAAGTTTGTATTTTAATTCTAGGAATAATAAGTCACTTTATCATTTATTATTATCAACAATCATACGATGAATTTTTAAGTGATTTCTTTATTCGTTTTCTACTTTACTCGGTTAAACTGAAATCCGTTTTCGATTTAACTTTTCTACACTTTCTTGAATTGTTGAACTTGAATTGGTTTATCTTCCATTTGTGTAAATAGAAATAACTACCATTAAGGATACTACTGATGTTACTCCGATTGTTCATTCGATTACTTCGGTTGTACCTCTGATTATTTTGGTTGTTGCTCATTCGGTTACGATTTTCCCTAATATCGTCTCGTTCCACATGGAGAGAAATAGAAAAAGCTTAGTGGGGTTGATTTCATAAGATGGCAACAAAAGATGTTTTGTCTTGCAACCCTCAACTTCAACTTGATGAAGTTTCTGAATGAAGATGTTCCCGTCGTACAAAAAGGTAAAAACAATAGATAATTATTGATCGTATTGGACGTTTGGAAATATTCAGACTTTCTATGTAAGAATCACATACTAAATGGCTTGGACAACATGCTATACAATGTGTATAATATTAAGAAGTCTACTATGGAATTGTAGGAATCCTTGGAGAAGACATACAAACTGAAGACGTCAGAACAAATAAGTTCATGGTTGGCAAATTCTTAGACTATAAAATGGTAGATTCCAAAGCAGTAATCAGTCAAGTACAAGAATTGCATGTTCTTCTCCATGACATTCGTGTCGAGATCTCTAAGTGAATCATTTTAAGTGGCTACAATTATCGAGAAATTTCCACCTATATGGATGGACTTCAAGAAAAATCTGAAGTACAAGCTCAAGGAGATGAATATTGAAAACTCATAGTTCGATTGAGGATTGAAGAAAACAACATAAAGTCGGACAAACGGATTGGAAGCCAAATACCACTAGCAAAGGCTAATTTAGTATAAACAAATGAAAAGAACAAGAAGATGAAGCATTTTTTTTTGGAATCCTTCAAGCAAGGACGCAATACGAATGCAAAGAAGTTCAAAGACAATTGCTACAGTTGTGGAAAGACCAGACACCACTCAAATGAATGTTGCAATCCAAAGAAGCAAGCCCAAGCAAATGTCATCGAATCTGATGCATTATCTAATGAAATATTAGACATCAACTTGTCGACTATTGTTTCAGAATGCAACAACATTTAAAATCTCATAAAATGTTAGGTGGACACGAGTACTACACATCACATCTACGCTGAGAGGAAAATGTTCTCATCTTATAATCTAACAAGTGTTGAGAAATGTTTATGGGGAACTTTTCAAGTTCGAAGATTGAAGGACAAGACAAAGTGGTATTGAAAATGACATTGGGCAAGAATTTCATCCTTAACAATCTATTTCATGTGCCAGACATTCACAAGAACTTAGTTCTTGATTCTTTACTTGGCAATAATGTCTTGAAACTAGTCTTTGTATCTGATAAATTTGTATTTACCAAGAATAATATGTATGTAGGCAAATGCTATTTAAGTGGTGGACTATTTAAGATGAATGTCCTCACTATTGTATCGAATATTTTAAAGAATAAAATATTTTCTTCTGCTCACATTCTTAAGTCATCTAATTTATGGTATCATAAATTAAGACTTGCAAACTTTAATTCTATATGCAATTTAACGAATTTAAGTTTACTACCAAATATGCATTTTAATACAAATGGTGAATGTGAGATATGTAGAGGCTAAGTTGGTTAAAGCACCATTTCATTCAATTGAAATAAACATGATGCCTTTAGAATTGATTCACAGCGACATATGTGAATTAAAAGTTGTACAAACTAAATGTGATAAAAGTATTTCATCACTTTCATTGAAGATCGTAAAAAAATATTGTTATGTATACTTGAGAAGCAAAGATGAAGCTTTTGAAGTGTTTAAAAACTACAGGATCGAAGTTGAAAATCAACTTGAAAAATGAATAAAAAGTATTCGTAGTGATCGGGGTGGAGAATATGTCTCAACATTTGAAAATTTCTATTCAAAATTTTGAATTATTCATCAAACAATGGCACCATATTCATCTAAAAAATAGTGTTCTTGAATGCAAAAATTGAACTTTTGAAGAGATGATGAATACAATATTGATAAGTTCAAGCTTACCTCCAGAACTTGTGGGGTGAAGTTATCTTTTCAGTAAATAATATTCTCAATAAAATACCATAAAAAGAAAGGATGAAACACTTTATGAGTTACAGAAATGTGGGAAACCTTTCTACAAATACTTATAAGTGTGGGGATGCTGAACCAAAATACAAATACTTAAGCCTAAATAGGTTAGGATTGGATCTAAAACTATTGACTACATCTTTATTGGATATGCAAATAATAGTAGAGCATACCGATTTCTAGTTAATAAGTTAGAAATATTTGATGTACATTAAAATACTATAATCGAATCAAGGAACGCTACATTCTTTGAAGACATCTTTCCTTATAAAGGAAAAGAAGTAATTTCAGAAAAATAAACTTATGATACTTTAAATGGAAATCATCAAGAACATGAAGAATCAAGGTGCAGTAAGAGGGCAAAAATATCTAAGAATTATAGTCCGAATTTTCTAACATACTTGCTAGAAATTATTTAAGGGCATTTATTGAGGCAACGTATATTCTCGAAACTCCGTATTGGAAAGAAGCTGTCAACAATGGAATTGAATCCATCATGGAAAATCGTACTTGGGAATTGGTTGATATTCCAACGAGAAACAAAGATTTAGGCTACAGAGCCTCAAGGCCTGATGATAAGATAAAAGGAAGGTCATAACTACTTCAATACATATTCACGTGTTACAAGGATCACGTTTATCCGAGTATTGATTGCGATCGTGGCACTACATAATCTCAAAATACATCAAATGGGTATAAATATGATGAATTGGAAGAAAAATATACTTTCGGAAAGGAGAAAAAGGTGTACAGTTTGTTAAATCATTGTATGGATTAAAACAAGTACATAAGCAATGGCAGGAGAAATTTGACAAAATTATGTTGTCAAATGGTTTCAAAATTAATAAATGCGACAAATGAATCTCCATAAAAAAACACATCAAATAAATATTTAATTGTATATCTATGAATTGATGATATACTAATTATGGGTAATAACTTGAAAGTTATAACCACAACAAAGAAAATATTGGCAAGAGATTTTGACATGAATGATATGGGTATTGTTGATGTTATATTAGGGATTAAAATCTCTAGGACACTTGATGGATTGTCATTATCTTAATATTATTATGTTGACATTATAATTAAGAATTTTAAGTCGTATGACGTTAATCCATTTAAAACACATGTAGATCTAAATCTACAGTTTACCAAAAACACTGGTGAGCCTGTATCACAATTGGAATATTCACATATTACAAGCAGGTTAATGTATATTACTAATTGTACGGGTTTAGATATAGCATATGCTATATAAATAAATAAGCAGATTTCCAAGTAATCTAGAAAATTACCATTGGAAGGCATTGACGATGGTACTTAATATTTAAGACATGCGATTAATTATGGATTACTATATTCTAGATATCCCGCCATATTAGAATGATACATTAATACATAGTAGATATCGACACCAAGGATACGGAATCTATAAGTGGTATGTTTTTACCATTGGAGGAGAAGCAGTGTCCTAAAAATCCTATAAGCAAACTTTTATTACTCGATCTATAATGGAATTTAAATTCATTGCTTTAGAATCAACATAGCAGGAGCCTAACCTTATTTACTAGAGATTCTAAGAACTTGGTTTAGAAGGACAACTAAGTTATGAATAATTCGGTAGTGCACTTCTTAAGTGCTATGTTGTGAAGTGTATTAGAATAAGTTATGCTTTTAATGATTCCCATAACTTGGCAGTACCAAGAGAAATATGGTAGTATACTATAGGAGATTACCTATATAAGTGTGAAGTGGGGGCCGCTTCTTTAACAACTTTTTAAGCTTAAATTCTCTAAAAACACTTTTAAAATCAAAAATTATTTGGGGTCAAATGAATACAACCATGAGAACTAAAGTTGTTGGAAAGTTATGGTGTTAGTACAATTGTTTTTGTTTTACAATCAAGACATCATGTTTACTGATTATCCTAGTAAGGCCGATTGTATTCTACTAAGAAAGGCTCAAAGCCAAAGCCACATCTTCTGATGCTATAACTTACTGTATGTACTCCTTTTTAGAGTATGCATTTCGTATACATATCGGTAATTTCCATTCATGTGGACGATAGTTAGAAAATAGTTAATAAAATGTTGATTTTTTTATCAATCTTTGATTAAATATTTGGGTAGGTCCTGCTACTTGAACTTGGAGACAAATGGTTGAACATATTCTATTCATCAAGTAGATGAGTTTGGTATATTTGGAAGTCGAAAACTATTTTCGTAAATGAAAAATTAGTGAATGAAGTAAGATTAAAAATAATGAATTTTGAATTAGAAAAATGGAAATTCAAAGTATGAAACCATCGCTGGAGCGGCCACTTTGCGTTTAGCAAGTGGTAGAGTCACTACTCTGAGTGCTCGAGTGATAAGTTGGCTGTTAGCAAGCGGCCAATGAACAATTACATTTTTTTGAGAATAGGTTGAATTTTGGGTTGTATCTCTTCATATGCAACACTTCAATCTCTAAGTTGGACCCCTCCATGATGGTTTCATTCACTCCATTCTATGCAATCATAGCATAACATCATATTCTTGCCAAAATTTGCATAAAGAACCTTGTTATATTCATATAAAAGGAGTACAAAACTTCATTCGGTTCGTCGTTTCTTGTGATTCGAAGTGCTACCATCACAAGAAGTTGATCGTTGTATTTTGGGAGATGATTACCAATTCACCATCAACACCTGTGTGGGGCAAAATTCATCTTAAGGATAAAGAGTTCAATTCTTGCCACGATCTTCTTGCATTCCATTCTTTAACTTTGCGTTCGTCCAACATAATTGATGGCTAAATTCTCGATTTTCAATTGAATCAACAAGTGTGTGGACTGTTTATCATCTTCCGTAATCGTTTTATCTCTTGACAATTGTCCTGGTTATAGATATTCTACCATAGTAATTCACTAGTTTATCTTAGAAAAAATAAACGTGAACAAATACCGATTTAACAAATACCGGATTTACAACACATACCGAATATACAACTTATCGTATATGTAACTTACCGGATATACAACTCAACATACCGTATATGCAGTTTATCGTTTAGACAATAACTCATTGAATAATAACTAAGATATAGCAGATTAAATAATTTACTAATCACAATAAACTAAATAAGTTATATAAAACACGATAAAATAGAACAAATGATCTAAATAGTAGAGAATAAAAATTCAATTGAACTTTAAAATCGAGGCATGTGTGAACACAGTTTTCTTAAAATAGATTCGCCTCTCACCGTATATGCTTGATATTTAATTTGAGCGTCTGTTTCCCAGGATACAATGGTAAACCAGTAGAGTCCGAGCACTACAGATTCTACTTCGGTGAACTGACTTAGTATCTAAACAATATCACTACCAATGCCTTGACAGACAGTAAATGAAGTATGCAGACAAACATTTTTCGTGTGTTTTGGAACTGTAATGCAGACAGTGTATTTTTTATATCTAGAACAGTGGAAAAAAGAGGTTTTATATAGAGTTTACCCCAGTAATGATGAGTTAAATCTGTCCATTAACGCAATGTCAATAACCACTGGAGTTTCAATAGTTTTAAATGTTAATGGAGTTTTAGCAGTTTAAGAAATCAAAAGTCAGTTGTTGAAGCAAAAAAATTGTCAAAACGTTAGCACTCCAGGACCCAATTTTTTTGGTCAACTCAGGTATGCAGGTCACGCCCGCACACAAGTTCAATGTCCGAAGCCTATTTAGGTCTGTGATTTGCACCCCCTGTAGGCGTATATGGAGATAAGATCTATGCTACACATGATTACACACTTCCAAAGTGTAGGCATATATAAAGTTGTTCTTGCTTTCTTAGACTTCCTATGTGAGATAAACTTAAATTTAGTTTTTCCTCCAACATAAACCATGTTCCAATGGTCCACTTTGAACTCCAATTTCTCATTCACCCGAACTTCATTTTTGACAGGTAAATACATGATTTGGATATTCTTGCGGAGGAAAACACAAATAAATGTTGATCTTCCAAAATAAGCAAATGGATCACACTCAAAATTTATACTAAAATCAGCAATTTCCTCATTTCTTTTCAACAATTTAACCCTAGCCAAAATCAAAGATATAGATTTCAAATAGAAAAACTTCACTCAAGTCAATATTTCTTGGGGAGGGGGAGGGGGAGGGGGAGGGGGAGCACATTTAACGATTCGCTTTATTATTAAGCGTATTTGAGAGTAAATGGTTGTCTCTTCATTGACTAGATTTTTAAGTTTGCTCTTTAAAATCATTGGTTTTCTGTATTTTTTTGTCGCTCTCATTTCGTACTTCGATGTGTGTATAATATTTAAAGGGTGTTGGGTGGAGATTAAAATTAGTTTTTTAGTAGATTTTGGTAGAACTTTTTGAAATGTGTAGTTAAAAAGTTGTGGGACCCATGAAAGATGTGGTTAATATTGATTGTTTGACTCTGACTTGGATTAGAATTTGATTTTAATCCGGACCTAAAGCCCCAATTTTAATCCGGACCAAACGGGGCTTTAGACTTTTTCTGTGTTTTTTTTTTGGTTCTTACGTTATTGGAGAACAAAAAATTGCGGGTTAGGACTGAGATTCGTGCCGTGCACTTTTACTTCAAATAAGTGTAAAAGTTGACCATGAGGGAAAACAATTGGAAAAAAGCCCTGATTTTGAACCACTTGCAGATCACAATGTACATTATTCTCATAAAAAATTACCTTGGATAGTTTTGAGACTCAAATACGATAGGACATCAACTAGTTGAACATTAGTTGGAAGCCATAATTGACCACTATAATGCCCCAATTATTTGTAAAAGTAAAGTCAAATGCTATGGATTCGAGTGTATCACTACCTAGCCCACTCAAATTTGTAATCCACTTTTTTTTTTTAGTGTGATTGTATTCAAAATCACCATTTAGTACAATAAGTTGAGAGTTAGTGTATTTGTTTTTAAACATATTGTTAATTCTCTTTAATGGAGTGGGGCTCAACCGAGGTTCTCATGTCATATGGTACTGAACGATCATTAATTTCTTAGAGAAAACTTGCTCATAGGTGCACTAATGTTGATCGCCAAATTGATTTATTGAGAAAAATATATATGAAAATGTCATTATTTTTATTTTAATGCGTAGAAAAATTAGACAAAGGAAAAATAAAATGACACTCATTTGTTTGGCACGTTAAGCTGAAGAGATGCAAATATAACTGTTGAATATTGAAATATTGTATATATTATTGAGACTCTAATTGGAATCTCTATTATTTTGTACGATAAGTGCTTGCTTCCACCCCCCACCGCCTCCCCCCCCAAACCCACATGCACATTAAGGCTTCGCCGCATAAATGATAATGTTTCATCCATTTGCCCTACCTATATATCATGATTCATGCATTATAATAGTTGCATATAATTATTATATGCGGTGGTCAAGATAGTGCTGAAAACAATTGTTCTATGACTGGGACTTTGGTGGAAGCCTAGAATGAAAAATTTTATATCGACCGTGAACTTCTCACTCTTAACATGCAAATGATGAAAATGTCAGCATTATTTTCATAATTTCCTGCCTATTTATGTAAACATGTTCTGTCAAGAATTTTCCAAATGTGTTCGCTAATTTCTATTAGTGCGTGTTGATTGCATCCATTTGCCTATGAAAGTTTCATGCACGAAGATCTAGAGGGCTTTTATGATTTTATGCATTAATGTATAGAAATAATTTACTTAAAAATTAATTATCTCCTTCCAACAAAAAAATGATTATAGAGTGAGATACTAATAAATGGTCGGGTGAGATAGGGATTTAAACCCTCAATAGTTCTTTGTTCAAAACTATATCGATATTCAACGGCACTTGTCCTTGCCGATGCCTCCTCTTTCATGCATTATTCAATCCACTGATTTGGTCTTAAGGGCCATTTGGAACTATGATGTCTCTGCACAAAGCCTTGCTCAAGGAGTTTAGATGCGGGGATAGGGAAAATTGTAGATTCATCCCTACCTTCTCCAAAAGTTGCAATTTCATCCTTAGCTTTGATTTTTGGCGACAGACACTCCCAATCTTTTGAAAATTAGCAGAATTCGTTCCATTGTTAGAATCTGCCAGATTTTGTCCATGTGAGCTGCACATGGATTTTAAGTCAAGGGTAACATTAAAAATCTGCTAAACAATTCCAAAAATTTATAATAAATGCAAAGAATTTTTCTTTTTTAAAAAAAATGTTATCTTCCACTCCCACTGCCACGAGCAAAGCCACCGCCACTACCAATCAATATTATTTGCACAAGTTATTAAGAAATTGATAACTTATAATGCTCCTTCAGGTTTTGGCTCATACGACTTGTTTAACCGTCAAAATGTAACATATTCTATCAATGAGACGAACTCTGCTAATATTAAAAAGGGTGGGGGTGTATCTGCTAAAAATCAAAGGTAAAGACGAAATCTGTCTTGTGTCGGAACCCGAATGGAATTGTCTTGTGTCGTTGAGTTTTTCCCACGTCCAATCTCGGAGTAATATCGATTGTTAATCTATCTTTACGTGTTGGATTTAGCTTGCGCATGCACGAATGGGCCAGACATCTATTGGCAGCATTTTTTGAGGTCAACAGATTGGCGCCGTTAACCACACTATAACCACGAAAAAGCCCGCTAATAAAAGCTTACTAAGGAAATAACTTGGTGCATCCCCCTTGAAAAATGATTTGTTCTTAAAAAGGAACAAGATGAAGCCCCCAGAATTAGAAAATATTTGAAATTTAGGCTTGAAAAGAGAGAGCTCAGAAGGTGACACGCCTCCCAGGAGTGTGAAGGAGAGCGATGATGAAGTCCCAGCCACGGCCGCCCCTGCGGGTCGGTGTCGGCTGCACTACCACCATAGACAAGGCGAAAGAAGACTAGCGACTCAGCTCACGAGAGAAATGGGAACTATGGCAGCCAACATAACGAGTATTACAAACCAAAATTTAGCCATGTAGGAATTACTGATGCAAGTGCAAGGCCATGGAAGACATCTCATTCCTTCCTTTGCCCCTCAGGAGTAATACCAGGACAGAGAAGAAGTGCAAAGCCAAAGAGTTCGTCCTCCCAGACGTGCCAGGGGAGCTGGCCCCATTGAAAGGGAAATAGGAGTCGATGTCTCTTCAAACTACGCTAATGGCCTACCCATCGATGCCCTATTTAACATGGAGGATAACTTTCCCCCAGAGTATGAACCAGAGCATAGGCCTCAGAGGTCCATCAGCGTGTTTGATCAGCTAAGCGTAGCAGAACCGAGGCATGGGCAGTGACATGAAATCCTAGCACCACGAAATAGGCCCCAGCTTCCACCTCCTGAGACTTGCCAAATGAAGGAAAGGCAAGAATATGCCCCCAGGATTATACCGCCTCGGTATGAACGCCGAATGAGGGATGGGGAGGCGAGAATCCAGACAGGACCTTCTGCACCACCACCAAGGTATGAGGCCAATGTAAATTATGATTCAAATGGCCCCTAGAGATTTGGTGACTTGGATGATGATGATGACAACCTGCTATTTTCGCAAGAGTTGAGGAATGCTCAGGTTTCGAGCCACTATATGATGCCCCAAGATACCAAAGTATGATGACATAATGACATATTGTGTCAAGTCACTGACCGTGAAGTTTTATCGGCGCTAAGAGGATGCTTAAACATGAACACCTTATTTTGGAGAGATGTCCAGAATCGGAACCCGACTACCTATGATGCATTTCTAGAGATGATGAGGCGAGAAATTATTAACGAAGAGTTGATTGACCATAGAAATAGGGCTAGTCAAGGCCTCCAGCCACAACAGAGGCAATGTGGAAGATGACCTACCTCCCATTTGATGGATCATCAATGGAACCAAATTGGCAGCGAAATCTCCCCAGCTCGGGGCAGGCGCTTACCACAGCCACCTTGAACGTGGTGCCCACACTGGCCAATGAAAACGTCGCTTCGGAAGTCAATACTTGACAAACTGAACCTGCAAATTAGACTCACCGGAGGGGACAAGGACGGGGGCGAGGTTTGGGACCTAGAGATAGACCAAATCCCCCCGAATACTACACATATCATCATTCTTACAGTCATGACACGATAAACTGTAGAGACATTGCCCACAACCCCAGGTGGGCAAGTCCCCAAATGATCAACGAAATGATTCGCGATAGGGAAATAGGCCCCGCCTTAGCGTGACCAAGAGCCTAGGAACGATGAGGCCATTTCCCGTCACCGAGAAGTCTCTCCCCGACGACAGAGAGAATATGAGGAGGAAAGGTCAAGGGATAGACAACGAAGAGACTGTCAAACTTTAATAGATAACGCCCCCATACATGAGATCGACACGATCTTTGGAGACTTTCATGTCGGTGGAGAAACAAGAAATTCCTAGAGGAACTATGCTAGAGAGGCTAAATGCCCCCCCCCCCCCCCCCCCGACTAGTTATATAGTCAAACACCCCCCACCATCGTGTTCACACACAGAGATTCGGAGGGTATCCACTACCCCCATTGTGACGCCCTTGTTGTAAGGGTTGTGGTGGCTCGAAATAGATTCAAGCAAATTCTAGTGGACAATGGAAGCTCCATCAACATTTTATTCGGGGTCGCGTTTGACAAGATGATTTCGGATCACGAGTTAACCCCTATATGCACTCCCATGTATGGCTTCAAAGGTGATAGCATAATTTCGAGGGGTAAGATCATGCTTGCTGTGGAGATGGGAGAACCACCCTTATCAACATTGAACTTTATGGAATTCTTGATAGTTGATAGCAGGTCCGCCTATCACGGGGTATTGGGGAGGCCTGTGCTGAAAGAACTTGGAGCCGTCACTTCCATCCACCACATATGCATGAAATTTCCAATTGAACAAGGTGTGGCAAAAGTGAAAGGTGACCAAAGAGGAGCTCGAGAATGCTACTTAAACTCTGTCAGGAAGGCCGAACCCATGGACATTAACATGATAACTGGTGGAGTCGACATGGATGTTCCCGAAGAGACGCCCACTTTGATGAAATCGACCCCCGCATTATCGAAGCAGAGTCCCAAACGGCCCCGATGGAGGAGCTGAAAAATTTCTCAGTGGACCCGTTGGAACCCACTAGGCTACTACAGGTGGGCAGGGTTTGGCTCCGAAGTTCAAAGTAAAACTGAAGAAAATTCTGTGTGAGAATCAGGATGTCTTTGCTTGGAGGCATGATGATATGGTAGGCATTGATCTCAAGGTCAGTTGCCACCACTTGAAAATTGATCCTAACGTTGTCTCGCATAGACATAAAAAGAGGGCTTTAAATCCAGAATGATATGAGGCATTGAAGGAAGAGGTACCAAAGTTAATTAAAAATGACTTCATTAGAGAGGCCATCTATCCGAAGTGGGTCTCCAACCCAACCTTAGTGAAAAAACATAATGGGAAGCGGAGGGTATGCATAGACTTTTTCGACCTAAACAAGGCCTGTCCAAAAGACAGCTTCCCACTCTCGAGGACAGATCAACTAGTAGATTCCACCGCTGGACATGAGTCTCTGAGCTTCATGGATACCTACTCTGGTTACAACCAGATCCCCATATACCCGGGTGATGAAAAGCACACCTCTTTCATCATTGATAGGAGACTCTACTGTTACCGAATGATACCTTTTGGGTTAAAGAATGCCGGAGCCACCTACCAAAGACTTGTGAATAAAATGTTTGCCGAGTTGATCAGCAACATGATGAAAGTCTATGTAGATGGCATGCTTGTCAAAAATTTGAAGGCTAGCGACCATATAACCTACCTGGACGGAGCTTTTCATGTCTTACAAAGATACCGCATGAGGTTGAACCCCTTCAAGTGTGCGTTTGAGGTCGCGTCAGGCAAGTTCTTGGGGTACATGGTCAACCAAAGGGGTATAGAGGCAAATCCCGAGAAATACATGCACTGATTGAGATGATGTCCTCTCAAAAATTGAAGGAAGTGCAAAGCCTAACCGGTCGGATGGCCACCTTGAGCTGTTTTGTCTCGAAGGCAACCAACAAATGCTTCCCTTTCTTCAAAATTTTGAAAGGAGGAAATAAATTACAATGGACAGAGGAGTGTGAAGAGGCCTTCCAGGAGCTGAAAATGCACCTAGGCAGGCCCCTCTCCTCTCGAAACCCAAACTGGGAGAAGCACTACAACTTTACTTGGCTATCTCCAACGAGGCCATAAGTGCAGTGCTCGTTAGGAAAGAAGGCTCGACCCAACTACCGATTTATTACATTACCAAGGCACTGTTAGCACCTGAAACTCGATACCCGTATATGGAGAAGTTAACCTTGGCGTTGATCACCGCATCAAGAAAGTTGAGGCCTAGTTTCCAAGCCCACACGATACATGTGTTAACCAATTTTCCGCTCCTGGAGATTATTGAAATGGCCTGTAGAATTGAGTGAGTTTGAGATCCTCTTCAAAGTAAGAACCGCCATCAAAGGCCAGACCCTAGCAGACTTTGTGGCAGAATTAGCCAATGTCCCTGACATGGACGAAATGATGGAGCCTGTCGAGCCCGCCACATGGAACCTATTTGTGGACGGCTCAGCTGGCGAGGCAGGCTCAGGTACGAGAATGGTACTAGTGAGTCCTAAAGGTCATAAGTTGAACTGCGCCTACGGTTTGGATTTAAGGGCACCAACAATGCAGCAGAGTATGAGGCCCTTCTAGTAGGCGTAAGGCTAGCCAAGAAAATGTAAGTAAAGAGGTTACTTATCAACAGTCAACAGTGACTCCCAACTCATTGTAAGACGGGTTAATGGCAACTTCGTAGCCAGAGATAAAGCTATGTCCATTTACCTAAAGCTAGTAATGAGCATGCTCCCATCTTTTGAAAAATTTGAATAGAACCAGATCCCACGTGTCGAAAATGCCCACGTCGATGCCTTATCTGAACTGGCCAGTAGCAAGGACTCGAAGTTGCTAACAGTGGTACCGATTGAGCACCTCTCGAGGTTATCCACCTCTACAGATGAGGTGATGTGGGTGGAAGAAACTTCAACCTCGATGATACCCCTTATGGCATATATTAAAGATCACATATTGCAGAACAATAAAGAAGAGACCTACAAACTAAGGAGGAGGTCCACGCATTTTGTGCTAATGGATGATATTCTCTATAAATGCAGATTCTCTTAACCTCTCATACGATGTGTGGGAGGGGAGGAAACCACCTATGTTCTCTGTGAAATTCATGAAGGTGTTGTGGCAACCACTCGGAGGGCTTTCTTTAGAAAGAAAAACGCTAAGCAAGGGTACTATTGACCCATCCTAAAAAATGACACTATTCAATGTGTCCAGAGAGGCGATAAATGTCAGAGCTTCTCCAATGTCCAGAGACAACCCTCCCAGGAGTTGGTAGCAGTGTCCAGCCCTTAGCCTTTCAGCAAGTGGGGTGTAGACCTCATTGGCCCTTTACCCAAGGGCAGAGAATGTGCTAATTTCGTTATTGTTGCAATTGATTACTTTACAAAGTCCGTAGAAGCTGAACCTTTAGCAAAAATTACGGAGGCTAATACCTCCAAATTTCTGTGGAAGAACATCATATGCTGGTTTGGAATTCCCCACTCGATCGTCTCAGATAATGGAAAGCAATTTGGCAACAAAAAGGTTAGAGACCCTTTTGAGGATTTGGGAATTAAGAAACACTTCTCTATTACTCCTCATCATCCCCAGGCTAATAGGCAAGTCGATGCTATGAATAAAACTATAAAACACGCTTTGAAGAAGAAACTTGACATGGTCAAGGGAGCCTTAGTAGATGAGTTGCCACAGGTGTTGTGGGCCATTTGAACTACAAGTAAGATTTCAACTGGTGAAACTCCTTTCTCAATGACTTACGATACCGAGGGCGTGAGCTTGGTAGAGGCGGGACTGCATTCCTCCCGAATGATGCACTTCAGCGAGATATTAAATGACGAGCTCATCAAGTGTGAGCTCGATTTCCTCGAAGAAAAAAGGATGACTCCCAGTTGAGGTTGGCAGCATGTCAAAGGAAGATGACCCGATACTATAATGCCAAAGTGAAGAAAAGGTCCATCCGGGTAAATGACTTGGTATTTCGTAGAGTGTTCTTGTCTTCCAAGGAGCCAGGAGTAAGCACCTTGGGACCAAACTGGGAAGGACCCTACCATATTGAAATAGAGATCCGACCTGATACCTAATGGATCAAAGACATAGATGGAAATGTTCAACCCTATTCATGGAACGTTGAGCATTTACGGATGTACTACCAATGAATGTAACTCATTGCTAGAAGTTTTCCCCATCTTTTGCAAATAAATAAAATCTTTGTTTCAAGAAAAGTGTGGGCGCCTCGGATGAGAGGATTGAGTCCCTAAAGGGACCACCTCATTCGAACTCCGAGGCACACATCACATGCCTCCCTTGGACGAGGCTGAACGTTAAGGGAGAAATTTTGCATAGATAAACCATCCTCTATTTAAGGAAGCGTAAGCGCCTCGGAGGAGAGGATCCAGTCCCTAAATGGACCACCATGTTTGAACTCCGATGCACACATCACATGTCTCCCTTTGATGAAACTGAACGTCAAGGGAGAAATATTTGCATAGATGAACCATCCTCCATGTAAGGAAGCATGGGCACCTCAAAGGAGAAGATCCAGTCCCTAAAGGGATCACCTCGTTTGAACTCTGAGGCGCACATCATGTGCCTCCTTTTGACGAAACTGAACGTCAAAGGAGAAGTCTTTGCATGGATGAACCATCCTCCATGTAAGAAAGCATTGGTGCCTCGGAGGAGAGGATCCAGTCCCTAAAGGGACCACCTCGTTTGAACTCCCAGGCGCACATTACATGCCTCCCTTTGACGAAGGTGAACATCAAGGGAGAAGCCTTTGCATGGATGAACCATCCTGCATGTAAGGAAGCGTGGTGCCTCGGAGGAAAATATCTATTCCCTAAAGAGACCACCTCGTTTGAACTCCGAGGCATATACCACATGCTTCCCTTTCACGAGGCTAAAAATTAAAGTCTATTTGAACTTGAGTTATTTGACAATATCAGTTTATTTGAAGTCCAAAATTCAGTCAAGTTGAGTATTAATTTGTTCATTCAAAGGTAAAGGTTTAAAGCCTAAGTAATTAAAGGTACATTAGTCAGTTTAAGTTCATTCCGGTTTTAGTTCACTTGGTTAAGCCCAGTTCGAACGAGGCTTAGATTTCAGTTAATCGAAGCAGTTCATCATAGTTATTGTATTATGGAGGTCCATTTACTTCGAAGATAAATAACAAGATTGTAAACAATGGGAAGTATAAAAAATATTTCATTAAACAGATAAGTAAATACATCAAGAGGCCAAAGGCTTTACAGAATCAGTTAGGCCTAAACTACTGCTGAGGAGGTGGAGGAGCTTGTACCTCAGTTACAGGTACTTCAGTTGCAGCTTGATCAAAAGTCTATTCAGAAGGGGCCTCTTCTTCAACAGCTTTCTCAACAGTGGTCTGAGGCACCTTTTCAATAAATTCAATCCTAAGCTCAAAGGCGTCGAGATGTGGGTAGAGCTCATCAACCCTTCCCACCACTTCGGCATAAGCAAATTTTCCCTAGTAAATGGCGAAGCGTTGGTACTCTTCAGTTAAGTGGAAGTTGACAATGTAGTTTGCACCGCCGCCTCACCAACCTGTTAAGCCTCGGCTTTTGCTTTCTTAGCCTCATCTACATAGTATTTAATTTGGCTCTCCATAAACTGATTCACTTCCCGACACCCAGCAAGATCGAGGTTGGCTTTCTCCAGAGCCTCAGCATTGAGTTTCTAATGGTTATTTGAAGTTTCCACCTTTTTAGTGAGAGATGCTACTTCACATTGAGACTCATAGACCTCATTCTTCAGAGCATCTATCTCAGCCAAGGCAGAACCCAACTTCGCCTCATCCTCTGCTCGCTGGGCCCTCACCTCCTCAGCATTGAGACTCATAGACCTCATTCTTCAGAGCATCTATCTCAGCCAAGACAGAACCCAACTTCGCCTCATCCTCTGCTCGCTGGGCCCTCGCCTCCTCAGCATCAGTTCTTATTTTCTTTATTTCAGCATCGGCATTAGCTAGCTTGTCCACCGAGACTTTATTCCTTCGCTGAATGTCAGCCAAGACTTCCTGACATTCCAGAGCCACCCTGAAGGCCCTGGCACTTTGATTCACTAAAGTGGTAGTGACGTCCACAGCATGACAGGTGAACACGTACATTTGCTACCTCTCTGCCCAAAATTTATTGAAATTTTTAGTGGCCCTCCTTACTTCTAGCGGCAGCATCTCTGTCACCGTCGGGCAGTCTTATCATCCCTCCCAGCTAAAAACCTCCTAGACTTGCCTGGGGTCCTCTCAACCTGACATTTCTTGGTGGCCTCTGAGGCTGATGACTCCTTCTTCTCCGCCTCTTCACTGGTCTTCCTCACCTTTTCTGCCTTCATCGCGGACTCCAAACGCTTAGGCGGTGGTGGAGCATCCTTGGTAGAATGAGAAATGGTTGCGCCTAACTTTACAGAGGCCCCCCTGCTATGAACCAACTTCTTCTTCTTCTAGGGCTCCTCTGTCTTTCCTTTCCCCTTGTCAGAGCCCTATCCATTTCAAGAATTTCTTCCGAGGCGCTCTTCTCAACATGAGCCTTGCTAAGGCATTCTAGTCTGCTCTTCACTTGCTTGGCGCCAGAGGAGGAAGGCTTCAGAGCCCTTGCTCTAGCATGAGCAGTGGTCTTTAGAATGGTGGCCATATCCGGGGTCGAATATTCCTTCTTCACAAATTTATCTACAAAACGACCAAGAGTTAGGAGCTTACAAAAGAGAAAGAAGAAGACAAATGTGAGAGAGCTTCATACCCTTGGAGGCCATCAGTCCAAAATCCAGAAAGTATCTACTCATGTCGATAAGATGATCGAAGCTCCGATGCTTCGGTGATCGCTTATAAATATCTTCAATTACTTCACACTCTGCCTCGTGGACCTCGTAATGCGACACAGAATCTGCAAATAGTAAAAAGAAAGATAAGCACAAAAGATCAATCATGAACTACAAGCTGTGAAGGGCGGGGCACTCATGCACTTTGTAGTACTGGGTCGGTACTGTACAAGCTGGGACGGTATCTCCCTCCACCATTTGCCACATCCCCCTCACCCAGAACTAGGATATCTTCCAACTTTTAATGGAGGAATGAAGCCCCACTACGAAAGGAGCGTGAGCCCCGCATGGGATGATGTAATACCATCCTATGGAATCATTCTTCCCAACTACCATGGCTTGGAAAAGGGTCTGGAATACATTCAGATGCATGTCATCACCCAAGGACACATCCTTCTAGAGAAAGTAGGCCCCTACCAATTGACTCCACCTGTTTGGTAGGATTTGGGTGGGGGATAACATGAAGGTCCTCAACACCGCCCTAAAAAATGTGTGCAGAGGCAGACGTACTCCTACCTTGAGCAGGAATTCACTAAAGGCTAGGCACCCAGGCCTCGAAAAACACACACGAAGGAACTTTAGCAGCCCTCAGCCCGCCTCGTAGTCCATTGGCTCCCCACTCATACTATATCACTCTCCCGACCTTCCAGATATTGACTCATCCCCGAACCTGCCACAGTAATCGCCCTAGATGCCTCGGAAGCCATGACAGTTGAAGAAAAAAGAAGAAATAGAAGAAAGTTAAACAAGGGTTATGAAATCTTTTTTACAAAGGAATACCTAAAGAAGAAATGAGTTCTACAGAACTCGCCGGAGAATAAAACTACGCCAGAAAACTCTTGGGGAATGGAGAACAGAAGAGAATTCGAAGAATATTTGCAAATGTAAAGTTTTAAAATGACAAAGATTTTGACTTTTATACAAAAAGGAGAGTGAATCCAGCCATTGGATCATAGCCGCCCAAATTTGCGTTTAATCTAAACCACAGAATCTAAACGATTTACGACATCAACACCTCGGATCGATTCGTGGGTTTCACGCATTGGCCTAATTGGCTATTATTGCGCATTTAATGTAACGGTCGTACGTACGTTGGAAATTGTATCGCTATAGCTGCTCCGCCTCGAGAACATGCAAGAGTCGTCAAATCATGTGCGCCAATATCGAAACCAATTAATGAATTTAAGCCTCGACAGTTTAGCAATTCTCTACCTTAGCTCCAAAGTAAATTGCACCAATATTGAAACCAATTAATGACTTTCAACCTCGGTAGTTCAGCAATTCTTTACCTTAGTTTCAAAATAAATTCAGCTATCATCAAAGGTATTGAGCCTCGGCAATTCAGCAATTCTCTGTCTTATCTCCAAAATAAATTCAGCTATCCTCAAAGGTATTGAGCCTGGCAGTTCAGCAATTCTCTGCCTTAACTCCAAAATAGATTCAGCTATCTTAAAGGTGAAGCAATTCTAAATCAATTATCAATTCCACGCACATTATAAATATCTATGCCGGACTTGGGGGACTAGTATGATGGACTACAAATTTCAAAAAAAAAACAAAAAAGTAACATCATTGCTGAAGTCCACGCATGGTATATATAATCACACATGGACTTGGGGGGACTATTGTTATGACTCGTTATTAGGAATTACCACGTGGCCATCGAAATTAAGCTGTGGGACTCGATCCAATCGCCTTGCCTCCTTCGATTTATACCAAGGCCCGTGTTACTCCGAGGCCCCTTATCCTAGGCTCTATTTTTCAGCCGAGACCCAACTAACTCTGAGGCACCTCCTGGATCCGAGGCTCTCTAGTTTATGACGGTCCACGTGCAAGGATTTGCTCATGATGAAGATCTTTGTACGGATGCTTGATGTGACCTTTGTAAAAAATGAACTTGTGTCTTTCTTGTCAATGTAAGGGCATTTATTGCTTTGAAAAGATAGGAAGGTCAAGGTGATAGCTAGGAAGTAAGGTCAAAGAGATGAGGCCACGTGTAATTTGATCCAAGGGTCACTAATTCATTTGTAATACTATAAATACCTCCACCATGTAATATGTAAAGACTAATGCAACTTTAAATACTTGAAGCAATCTATTTTATTTTCTTACTAGTTCATAGCAATTTCAAATCTAGTTCTTAACGATTGATTATTATTACACAATCTTGTCCCGGAAATCTCGTCGGAACCCAAACGGAAACATCTTGTGTTGTTGAGCTTTTCCCATGTCCAATCTCAGAGTGATCTCGACCGTTGATCTACCTTTACGTATTGAATTTAATTGTGCATGCACGAGTGAACCCGATATCTGTTGGCAGCATTTTTTTAAGTCGACAGTAATACTAGTAAGTTAAATATGTAAACAAAAAAAAATTTGACTATCTATAAACTCAATTTAAAAAACGTTTATAGGAGATATCAGGTTATTAATAAAATATCACGAGAAGACAAAAATTTTAAATTCTAATATCTCTTACTACTCTTTTATAGGGAGTGTCCGCGTCTCGGTCACTTAAGTCAAATGTCTTGTAAGCTTCCTTGTCTAAGCATAAAACAAAGTTCAATTTAACTTCAAATAATTTTTTAGTTCTGAATATTTTTAGAGAAATTATGGTTGGACACCCCATCCTTTCACTAATATTATTTCCTTTTGACTTTGAGGCACATAGAGTTGCGTGAAATCTTAACGTTTACATTGCCAATTTCTATCAAGTTGGGACTTAAATTCACATATTTAAATAAGTTGGGGATCCAAAATATTACGTTTAGATATTAAAGATTAGGAAACTCTACCCTAATTTTCTCATAGTTTTGTAAGTTGTTTTGTTATGTTTGGCAAAGCCTTTTTAAGTGCTTCAAGATTGTTCAAATATCCTTTCCAATTACTTATTATTTAACTTTTATATACTTTTTAACAACATATTCTTTTGAAAAACTACTTATAATCACTTAAAAATTTAGTGAAGCAAGCAAAGACGTTGCTTAAGTTATGAAAACCTTTCAAAATAAGTAGATTATTATTAAATAAATTACTTCTAATTGGTTAAGCAATTGTAAAAATAATGAAAGAGGGCCCCAATTAATGTCCTTTCAAAATTTCAAAAAGAAAAAAACAAACAGTCAAAGGGTATAGCTTTTTATTAACTTAGTCATGATTGTGCAATCCTTTACCAAATCCAACACTGAAATGTACTGAAAATTAATTCATTACCCCCCAAAAATTCCGCTGAATTAGCTATAGTTAAAGCTTAAAAACGTGTTAAAAAGAAAAGATTTTTCTTAAGCTTGATGTTGACATGAAAACACCATCCAGGAACAGGATTTGTATAAATTTGTATTGAACAAAACATATCATGCCCTTCATATTCATCACCACTTCATGCAGTTCTATTAGATTTCTTAAATTGTCGTGTATCGACCCAAAATAGCTTAATGGAACAAGCAAATTCATGGGCTAGTGAACTTGAAAGGAAAAATAAAATAACTCGACTGAAAGCCTGAACAAGAAAATCAATTGCAGAAAAAAATTGTATATAAAATTGACTTCTATTTAAACTTGAAATGAGACCATAGTAATTTAACTTCCATTTAAACTGGAATTGTATAAATTGTTAGCTAGACGTCACATCACAAAGAGTAGTACTCTTGTACACGGGCCCACAAGTCTACACTGTATGATTGGAGAGACGGGCCGGGCGGGCCCAAAGGTTATATATGTTCTTATGATAATGGTAAAAAAGAAATTGACAAAACCAATAATCTAACGGTGGATAAAAAAAGGTTATCAATTGATAAGACTAGACTAGACTATCGTACCAGAATTGCTGTCAAGTGTCGACGCCGTCAGATTTTAGAAAAGTATAATCAATGGTGGATTTTATCAAAGGCGTTAAATGACTTTTATTTTAGAAAGTGTATCAGAAAACTATGCGAAATTATGAATGAAAAAGTTAATTATGTTTTAAGTTATTCAAGTGCTATGTGATATTATATAACACATTATGTAAGACTCAATTTACATGTAGCAAGTTCCATTTGCCTTTTTTCGACTTCTATACAGTAACTTCTTTATTGTAATATGGATTCACCACCCGATTGCCCGACAAGCCGGTTCGACTCTTTCAATCACGAGTCTACTTGAGTCGAGTCAAAATAAATAAAACTTGTGGACTATGCAAGTCTGTTATTTTCTTATTTAATTACGATGAATCTTCTTAATACTTTTGTGTCTAATTTTTCTATATTATTCGAGAGCTCGACTATTTGTCTCGTCCCGTCACAAACAGGGACCATGGACAGGCCGAGCCAAAATGGGACGACTTGGCTCAACCCACTACCAACCATAAACAAAAGGGTCTTGGATTTCAGTTTCAGTTTCACAATTTTACACTTTTTAACATTTAGTTAAAACTTAAACTGGAAACATATTAACATGTAAATATATCGAAGTGTCTGGTTCTTGGTGAAGTGTCGAACTCGATTAATATTTTTTCCATAGAATTGGTACTATATAAAATCAAACTGGTCAATTCTAGTTTGATCTTTTTGCACAAAGAATTTTTCCCACCCCTAGTAAAATTTGACTTTTAAACTTGTGCGTTGCAATTATGTTGATTTTATGATATTGAATGGTAGTAGATACTTCAATAGATACACACTCTTCAAATTTTATAGTTATTTAATGAAAGTATCATGTCAAAGGTTAAACTTTTCGTTCATTATCAAACCATCAAAATGTGTCACTTTAATCAAGTTTTTTTTTTTTTTTTTGTTGGCATAAATTGTCACCAAACTTGTACTTTAATTTTCGTCCACGTTCCCATGGGCCGAGTCGAGTCTAACAAATAAATCCCATGAGCTTTATGAACTAGTCACGAGCCCACCCAATTTTCCTTATGTTTAAACTTAATCATGTGAAATTTCCACGCTTTTTTTGTCCCGCATTTAATTTCTTATATTTTTTCTTTAAATTCTATCTTGATAAAAAATCAAAAAGCTCGTGAACTGACGTGACTCAACTCGTCATGGACAAGGCCCATGGACCGAGCCTGGGTGGTCAACCAATTGCCACCCCCTCATCGTCAGTGAGTTTGTCTTTTCTTCTAGGCCATTTTTAAGTTTGTTACTTCATTTCACATCTAATTTTCTAGCTCTTTTTTTTTGGCTTCTCTCATTCCTTGAAAAAATAACAAGTTAACAACTATTTCTTGCACGCAATAGAAGCTGGAATTGTGCTCGGACACTTATGACTGTTTGACCATGTTGATGATTGGAAGATATGATTGTCTTTTTGTCGTATAATCAAAGTGCTATTCAAATTGTTCACAATTTTATTTTAAAGTATTCTAAACATATTGAGATTAAATTGCCATTCTATTCATCATTACTTAAAGGCTATAACTATGCACTATTTCTATTCCCTTAGTCTCAATCATTGTGCTATTGACACTTCTTTACGAAGTCACGTACTAGCGATGGTTTTCTTTCCTAACTAATGGTGACGAAAGAATTGGAAGTTTGGAACCTATCCAATCCAATCCAATCGATTTAGAATCGACCGCTTCAATTCGGTTCAGTTATACATAAATTTTAAACCTAGAACCAAAAGTAGGCCGATTTTGGTTTGATTCCATTCTAGTACTTTGAATTGAGAATATGTTCTATCCTTATCAGCTTTTAAATTAATTATGTTTATTTGTTTATTTAGTAAATGATTTTTATTAGACAAAATTTTGTATGAAGATGAAACTTATTGTTTGCATTGAATGATTCTTATTATTTTGATTCTGGACGGAAGTATAAACAATAGGTATTTTTACATTTATATTTTGAAATTTTTGGTTATGCAACTGAATGAAACCAAATCAGAGCCATTCGATTCTAGTTCGGCTCAATATTTTACGGATGAAGCTAATAGTTTTATTAAAAGATAACCATTAGTTCTGATTAGGTTCTTTTGGAAACAAAACCACGCACATCCATTTTCCTAACAACGATGCTTAATACACAAAGAGCATCTTTAAAAGACTTTTTAAACATAAGATAACCTCTATTTTAGATAGTTAATGCTTAAAAATAAGCTCAAAGAGACTCTATTCTAAATTTTTCAAAATAGATAATGGATTTAAAATTGAAGAGATGCAATCTCTATTTTTCCTTTATATGGTCACACTTAACAGTCCCTATTATGGTTTCTAGGCCTCATGTGCTGGTTCCTCTGGGCAAGACTCTGCTTGGGGAGATCACAAAACTCCACAACTTGTACTGTCCGCTGCTTCTTGGCTGTTGGCAAATTAAAAGAAACTTCAGATAGACGAAATCTGTGATCTTATGAAATAATTGATCAGGCGTATTCCTTATCATCTCCTAGCACCAATTATTCGCATTAAGAAGTGTGAGTTTCGAAAATAGGACAAACTAACCGTTTTCAGCTTCTAGATAGCGTTCGTGGAGCTTCCTCTTTGCAGCCTCTAATTTTACAGCTACAATATTTTAATACTTTATTTTTTAAATTATTCACAAAATATTTGAATTGATTGGCAAAAAAGTTGTTAAATAAATGATGAGGATGAATCAATAAATATTTCTTGAAAAGAATAAAATAAGGAGCCAAAATAAATAGAATACAAGACACTCTTTATAAATAATGAGTTTCTTAAATATGCTATAAATTTAAATGTACTCTTTATTATACATAAGATGATATTTATATATATAGCTCATGTTTGGTAGAAATTAAAATTGGGATTTATCTAAGTCAAAGTTGACAATTAATTTTAACTACATACTTTATGTGACCCACAACTTTTTAACCACACGTTTTATCAACTTTTATCAAAATTTACTAAAATTCTGATTTTATTCCTCACCAAACCGAAGCATAGAGTCTTTTGAAGATGATCTAACATCTTGAGTTAGATATCATTGTAATTATATTTAGGCTTAATAACACAAAACGTCCATACGTTTGGCACTTCTTGCGGAAAACGTCCATACGTTTCATTTTTTTGCATTTTCACCCTTATTTCAACGTTTCATTGCGGAAAACATCTTTTTTCACCATTTTTGACGTAAAATGACCAATATACCTTTCTATTTAAATAAAAAAAAATAAAAAATAAAGAGAAGAAAAATAAAGAACAAATTGCAATCTCATTCCTAAACTTTTTTAAAAAGTACAAATGAGTACAAATAAATTATTAAAATGTTAAAAATAACCAAAAAAGAAAAAAACTCTTTCCCTCTCCCCTTCTTCTCCTCCCCTCCCTCGACCTCCTCCACCACCTGCAAATTTCAACTGAACCTGGATCTAGAGACACCAAGGCAGATGCTTGGGAAAAAGCTGAGATGGCTAGAATTAAAGAAAGGTACAGGTTATTTCCAACTAGTAGAAGGGATTAAATCAATATCCCGTATGTGAGCTTGTCAGTTTGTAAAAAAAAATCTCCTCCCTTGGTGTTTCTCCTGTGCATACAGGATTTCGTGGCGTGTAAGGTGTATAATATTAGTATGCTATAAGGTGGTTTTTGGTCTGGTTTTTGGTCTGAAAATAAAGGAGAAGGCTGCATCAATTTATAGAGACATAAAGGATTTAGACGGTGATGCCTCAAAGTGATTATTCATCCTTCCACTTGATTTTTCCTTTATTTTCTTTGTTTCCAGCAATTCTCCAAGGTTTAAACACGTAAATCTCATCTCAAGTATCTTATGATGAAGTGGTAGCGGAGGAGGTTGAGGGAGAGGGAGGGGGAGGAGAAGAAGGGGAGAGAGAGATTTTTTATTTTTTATTATTTTTAATATTTTAATAATTTATTTGCTCTCATTTGCACTTTTTTAAAAAGTTTAGGAGTAAGATTGCAATTTGTTCTTTATTTTTCTTCTCTCTTTATTTTTGTTTTATTTAAATAGAAGGGTATATTGATCATTTTACGTCAAAAAGGTGAAAAATGATGTATCCCGCAATGAACCGTTGAAATAATGGGGAAAATGCAAAAAAGAGAAACGTAAGGACATTTTCCGCAA
>CAIGRP010081226.1:0-25973 GCA_903798385.1 Fraxinus cuspidata | reverse complement strand
TGATGATATGTCCTGGTTGTTTACAGTAATTACAGACTTTCTGAGGACAGTTACGAGCAATATACCCGTATCCTTTGCAGTTAAAACACTGTATTTTACCCCTGCCTCGTCCTTGGGCAGCCATGCAACTGGGGCCACGGTAGAAGAAGAAAAATCAGCTCCAATAGTAGTTTAGGTTGCCAATCGTTCCTCATGCAGAAGTTCACCCAGGCACACATCCATAGAGGGAACCGGATAACGATTCAATAAACCAGCCCCGACCACTTCAAATTTGGTTCGTAATTTCATTAGAAACCGATCTTTCTTGCTAACCTGTTTGAACATCTTGTAGTGCCGCCGAGGAACCTTAGCATGAATTATACCCGAGTACTCGCTCCACAAGTTCAAAAAACCAGAATAGTATTGCTCAATTATAAGATTACCTTGAGTGTAGTTAGCAATTTCTAACTCCAACTGAAAACATTGTGCGTTATTTTCTTGTTAATAAATCCGCTTCATGTAATCCCATATCTCCTTGTAGTGAAAATGCGTAAATTATTTACCATTTGAGCCTTCATGGATCCCATAATCCAAAAGATAATGCGAGCATCCCGTATTTCCCATGCACTGAGATCCTTAGTATCGTCGGGGCTTTAGATGACCCATCAATATGACCCCAAAACTCATTCCCTTTTAAGAACATCTTGAATTGAAATCCCATATAGAATAGTTTCTCCCAGTAAACTTAACACAAAAGGCGTCAATCGACATATTTTGTAATATAGAGAATTACAAAATATAACCCAAAGAAAACAAATCCACGCAGGAAACAAATAGCAGCCCAAATCAATTCCCACCTAAAATCAATCCACAAAAGTAATTGCAAACCCACACAACTCGGATCCAAAATGGCAGCCCAAATTAGTGCGCCTAAAATCTGCCCAAAACTAAATACAGGAACAACCTAAAATTAATTTCAGGCCCATACAATCGAAAATCAGCCCACGAGTCACAACCCATTCCAACACAGGCCAGAACCCACACAATCCTCACTGCAGTGACCCCTCAAACGGAGATCAAACGGACTTCCAGTACGGCCAGACGCAAGCAGTCGACCACACACAGGACGTCGGAATCGCGCCGATTACTCACAGAAGAAAAGAAACTCCGTTGCTCACCCAAAAGTCGTCGACCACACACAGGACGCCGGAATCACGTCAATTACTCACGGAAAAACGCCGGAAAAGAAACTCCGGTGCTCACCGAGAAGTTGACCGGCCACAAATTGCTCGAAATCATGTCGAGTCCGCACACAGGACGCAGAAGTCGCGTCAATTACCCACGCCGACAATTGCTCAAAGAGGCGCCAGAGAAGAAACTAAAGAATAGTAGAGGATTAAGCAATTTCTTCTATAGGTATGGCTCTGATACCATATCAAAGTTTTGGCTGAATGATTTTCTCGTTTGAGAGTTAGAAAAATAGGCTTCTAGGGTTTAAGGTGTTCCAAAGATAGCTCAAATTATCATGTTCTACTGAAAAGGACAAAAAAAAAAATTAATAGGGTTCTGGTATGCATTTGAAGTATTAGTAGGCACTCCTAATTTTCCCTGCGTCACTTGTGCTCGAAGTGGCCCCTTTAGTCATTCATATATATTCTGTACAAGTACATTTAAATTTATCTTGCTAAGAGAAAAGGTTATTCAAACTGTAACGTCTATAGATCCGCAAACGTGTGGGTACAGAGGTCCGGTTATGTTGCAATTATGATGAAACTGATTCTTCTCCGGTAGATATGGGTTTAGCCTCTATTCTCCTAATCCTAGCTAACTGTCTCTTGTTTTGAAAAGCAGATTTCTCAATAATTCCAAATTCTTTGGAATTTTTTATTTGACCTTTTATAATCTTTAAAGTCAGATTTGAAAAATGAAAATATGAAAATTTTAAACTGGATTGAGTTTTTTTCCCTCTTCAAATCACTCAATTAAAGAACTAAATTCCGATATGCAATATTTATTTTTCTTGTCTACTGAATTTGTGTTTTTATTTAAGTCTGACGATCTACAATTGCAGGCCTCTTCCCTTGCATCACCGCCATATGGCTGGGGCAAGCTTACAGGTATAGTTGGCTGTCATTCTCTTTTCTTTTTATTGTTTTTCTCAATATCCTTTCTTGAACCTGCTGGATTTTCTCGCAATACTGTAATTTTTGCAGTTGCAGAAGGCGGTCAAGCTCTTAGACACTGGGGCTGTCAGAGCCACAAGATTCCTATGGCGATATCCAACCGCTCGACTTATCCTGCTTTTCTATTTGGTGAGAACAGTTAAACTCTTGTTTCTATGTTTTGGAACTGTGCTACATGAACCAGATACTGTGCCCTTTATCATCACTGTGCATCACTAAATGACATGACACGGGAATTGATGTGGGACTCAACTTTAGTTGCCAGATGTGAAGTGGGAGAAGAATATGACAGACCTGGAATAGAAAATGGAAAAGAAGTGAAGAGAAATTCTTACATTAGGTTGCAATTCCTGGAGCTTAAGTTGTGTGCCATGGGATTTGTATACCTGAACCATCATCCCGATTTCTTCTGTACTTCAGTTCCTAATAGAATGAAGAAATAATTTGAGTTGTGGAAAGATAATCATTTTGGGGCAGTCTTTTCACATCCGTTACTGGGACCTAATGTATTATTTAGATTCCCAGACCCACTATGCTCTCAATGCTCATATCCTTGTCTTATAGCTTGCGAACTTTTGACATATATTATCATTGGACCCCTCAGTTTTCAATAGTGTTCCTAAAACTTAATCTTTCGTTTAATTCTTTTCAGATTTAGTTTTATCTCTTTATTTGTATGGCCACGGCCAATTTCAATACTACTTTGTCGGTGAGCATTCTCAATTTTTTCCATTATATTTTTCTCCATTTACCAAACTTGATGCATGTGCCAGAAGAAAAAAAAAATCTTAAATATAAGAAATTAAGTACTTGGTACTTGCATGTTGAAGACTAAAATTTGGGAAAAATTAATATGAATTTAGGCTTTCTAATTTTCTAACTAGTTATTATTGTAAAGAGGTTAATGAATTTTGTTACTGGGAAACCAAAAGGACACGTCAAGTGAGATGAGAGGCCACTCTAAGGTGCTCCTATATTGTATCTCTATATAGCAGAGGTTCGAAAATTAGAGGGAAAACGAAATACTCACTTTGACTCTCATCTGTACCCTGCCTGGCATTTCTTTGGTGAAGTCTCGCACTACATTTTATTTGATACTTTTGATGATGTTGGCAGGTATTTGTGCATCTCTTCCTGATGTATCTCTTGCATCGCCTTCAGGTATGTAAACTAGTCATTTGCTAAAGCATAGTAAATATGATAGTAGTTTTTGAATAGCAGTAGTGCAATATTTTACTTGTCAATAATAGTTGGGCAAAAGGGATACAATATAATCAGTTGATTGAGATCCTAAGAGAGTTGTTCTTTGATAATAGCACCAATAGAAGTAAAACGATGAAATAGGATCAGAAAACAGAACTTTAAGTCTCTTGGAAGAAGCCTTGTTCATTGTGCTGACAATGTCTATATATATATATATATATATATTACCCACTTATAAACTTTACGAGATGAAAATATATCGTTAGTCACTTGACATGCGATTTATGCAATAAGCAGGAGCAAGCAGATACTTTTACTTCCAGAGAAGTTGCAGAGTCAATGGGACTCGCCAACCAAATGTTACCTTGAGTGACTTAGCTGCAAAGTCTCCAATTGGAGTTGCTTCTAGATCTCAAAATGTCGATATTATTAGATGGGGAAAAGGGCCTGAAATTTTGTGAATATTGTCCACTATTTTGTGGGTCTTGAGGATTGAATTTTTTTTTTCCTTTTTTTGGTGAATTGTTTATCGGATGAGATTTATGTTTATACTGTGATATGGCAAGGTTTACGGGATTGACTAACCCTCCAAGAGGTCATAACTGACTAGAATGTTTGGTTTGTAGCTGACATGTTGGAAATACGAGGTTTTGTGTGTTTCTGCGCATTTGATGAGAAGTCAGCATGCAGTACGTAAACCCAAGCCTCGTATTTAAGTTTGATCTTGAAGTTGTAAATGCTGGTATTAACAGAGATCTAAAATGAATAAATGCATATATTTTATTAGTTAAAAATAAAGTCCCATTATTGCTGTTTGTGTGGCTATGAAATAGTCGCAAGTGTATTATGTTATTGTGAATAACTAATTTGTAACAGAGAGTGTTGAATCTGTAAACGTTATTCTATTTGTACTTAAATGAATCAAAATCTAGTTTGACTCAAATGCCATGCAACACAATCTAGTTTGGCTAAAATGTCAAAGTAAAAATGGTGTTTGAGAAAGCTCTAAATGATTGAGGTGTTAATTTTGCAATGAGCATTTACCTATTTTCAAATGATCGATCCAATTCATCTAATTTAGATTATTACAGTGTCAAAGTAGTTCAAATTGAATGTATTTACGTACTATATCTATGTCATCAATAGCACAATCAATTGCATTAAGGTGGTGAGAATTTGCCCAACGAATCAACTAGGACTTATATATATATATATAGGATATTGATTGCTACCTAGTCTAAAATGCACGAATAAATTTTCGGAGATCATACAAATCACTCAAGTCAATTGAATCATAACAATAGCAAATGTGTAAATTTGAATTAAAGTGCTAACATTGAAAGTAATTGTATTAAAGTTGAGCTACATTTATCATCTGAAATGTTGCAATTTAGGCCATCAAGTAAAAGTAAGAGAAAATACAGTGTGTTTAAGCGATACATCAAAAATTTATTGGGAATTAAATGAAAATTAGAAGATATCACTTGGAAACCGTTCCTTAAGAGGGATTTTTAGAGTAAAGTACAGATTTGATTTTCTTCTCTCCTTGAATTATCACCAAGAATTCCCTTTATTTTTCCTTGTGTTCCTCTCCAAGATGATCCCCCAAGATAAGTTGCCTTTTCAGTGCAAAACAAGTGTGTTTATAGTCAAGCGTTTTTGCCCTAGGGATTTTGTCAAAATTGGACCAAAACGTCCTTAATACCTAAAAAAATCAGAGATTTCTAATATACCTTAATGTGATTCGTGTTGAAACAAACACTCGAGGATAGGTGCAAGGCACATGATTGTAAAACATATTCATCATTCATTAGATAGAGAACACCAAGATTTCGTGATTGAAAAACCATTTTTTAAGAGTGTGTAAAACTAGTTATGCGCTATTTCGAAAAACCTTCAAAACTCATATGAGTTTGGGGTTTATGGGTTCGTCGAGATGACATATTTGGTGTCTATTATATTTGACTAGATATTCAAGTGATCTCTCAACATTTTCATATATCAAAGTCGACCCCCATTATTCCACATTATAATGAGAGGAATAATATTATTTTAGAAAATGTGTGGTAGAAAAGAAGGAAAAGTATATATAATTCATTTTTCCATCTTTTCTTATAAAAGTTTTAAAATGCATAATGCGTGGCAATGCATTTCAGTTGAGCTTCAAACATTACAAGTATGTGCGTGCCTATGCGAAGCATACGTGTAATTATGTATTTTGCAATTTTTAATATTATTTTAGATATTTTAAACTGCTAAATAAATAAGATAATACATTTTTTAACTTTATACATATTCTTCAAATTTCAACAAAAATATATTGCTGGAAATCATAAATATTACAATAACTTGGCAATAAATTTCTACAACTAGATTAGATACAAATATCGGCTTTAAAAAATCATAAATCTTATCTGACTATATCGAAGTCCAATTTAATCTCATCTACTCCATCTAAGTCATCCGATGCAAAATAATCATCAGACTCTCTTATTTCAACTCGAGAATTTTCATTACCTCTTATATATGGTAATATACTATTTTGAATCTCCTCATCATGACAACCATCCATAATCTAAGATTGTGTATTAACAATATCAATTGCTAATAAAATTAGGGAATACCAAAGAAGGAGACACGAGCTCGGTGTAAAAAGTTTGCAACATACAAAAAATTTATTTTTATTTTTCTAAACGACCAAACACTACATATTGTTGTATATAATTAATGAATTTGGGTGATTTGGCTAATTAGACGTTTAACGGGCTCAATTACTTTTTTTTTAACTATAAAAATGGGTTGAACATTATTAAACTTTCTTAACACAAATGCATGCCCCTTTTTGCGTTTAAGCGTGTATATGTGTTCGACGAAATAGGTTGATCGCATTATCACATGCATACCCCATATACGATGCATTTCGTAAACGCATTGAGCATGTGAGGGCATGTGCGAAACATATGCGAACATTTTAAAACACGGCTTCTTATCAATCACACATTATCCAGTAAAATAATATTACACGTAAATCTAAAAAAAATTCTTCTTTTTTAAACTACACAATCTTCAAAAAAATATTATTTTAAAAATTAAAATGGCTAGTAATGGTGCCCAAATGGTGCCCGGGTATTATTATGTTTAACTCAACATTAAGCTCATGTCTCCACATTTCATACCACATAGATCCAAATTGTTGAGTTTATTAATTTGTCACGTGGACCTATATATATATATATGTAATTAATTGTGTATAAGGTTATCTTAAAGTTGAGCACAATTAAAGTAATATAATAAATAATTATATTGTTGGGGTTAGAGCATCTAAATAAAGTGTGGAGCGGATTATATATATAGAGACTGTATTCAGTAAGATTGTATTTGACGATGAGCCAAATAATTAACATTCATTTGGATCGGTCAATATATGCATGAATTACGTACACACAACATTCTTAATATTCAAAATAAATAAATTTAGACAAAATATGTTACTTTGATAATATGTTGTTTCAACTATTCTATTTTAAAAAATTAATAATTTGAAATAATTATTAAGTACCAAGATTTAAAATTGATTATCTATTTATATTTATAGTTTTAGTTTTTCTCTTTGTTGAGAAAAAAAGGAAAGCAGCTATGCAACGCCGCAGCGCTCGAAAACGGGCACTGCAGCGCCATATAACTATTGCTGGCTGCAAATCCTGACTATTCTTCTCCCAAATTACCAATTAATCACGTCGCCCAAAGAAGAAAAAACATTACCACTTGTAATGATGAAAAAATATTGACTACTACACCACCTTAATTCATTTGAATTCCCATAAAAGTTGTCAAATAACACGTGCCTCATAATAAAAAAAATGATTTTCTGCCCAATTTTAATTGTAACTTATTCTCAAAATCTTAATTCAAAATTTAAGGTCAAAAATGGCATCCAAAAATTGGTGAATTTAAAATACGAATTTCATCTCTAAAATTTTTTCTTGAATCTCAATGGTTTAACACGAGATTGAACAATTCAATTTTTATGAGAAAGAGGGGATGAGAGAAAGAAATGCGAGGGACACATCACCGATATTTCATCATCATGATGATAAGTAATATTACTCAATCATGTTCGTTCACATAAATATTATAATGAATTTGACCATTGTAAGTAATTTATAAATTTGGCAGATAGAAGCTATAACATTTTTACAATGTTCAAATCCAAAAGATATCTTCCGGAGGTGGAGGCAGTGAGGACCTCCTTGAAATTTGAAAGTTTGTTTATTATATAAATATTTATTTTTTATTTTATTATTATTATATTTTTAGTTTGAAAATTTTTACTGTATTAGATTATACATACCTCATTATGGCTGTGTTTGAGCCTCGTTTTTAGAGAAATAGATTTTATAACAATGCTTTTTTATTTTTTTGAGAACGTGATTGAAAATGAGAAAAGTTATGTGAATTACCGTTTCAGTTCATACTTCATTATTCGAAGGAAAAAATCTCGATCGTGCCTTAAGCAACGAACATTTTCATGTTGTTGCATGTGCCTCGTGGTTTTCAGATCCAGTCTTCTCTACTTCCTTCACTTGTAAAACGACTAAATTGAAGGAAAAGCTAATTGTGAAATACATACAAGATTGGAGGGCTGAGGGAAAGACCGATACAATAAAGGATTGTCCGCGAGCAAAGGTCCATCAAATTTGCCTCAAAGATTAGCAAATGAGTCTTGCTACATGTATATCAAGATTTACAAAATGGATTACATAATGTCACGTGACACTTTATCATTTGCCAATTTAAAATATAATCAACTTTTTCATCTAATATTTTCTCCATATCATATTATGTAATTCATTATATAAATTTTTTATGTACAAATAGTAAAATCCTTAGCAAATTGCCTGAATCATGAAATGAATTTTCAAGAAATAAGGATCAAACAAGGACTAAAAAATAGAAATTTTTTTAAGGTTTTTGGTGGCACGCTGATTCTCTATTTCGAGTGCTAAATTGTTATGCCTTCCATAAACTTGACATTAGCTTGAAATAAATTTTAAATATAAAATTATTTTATTTAAAGAAAATGTGATTGAAATGAAATGGATGTGGAGCTAGGTTTTTTGTTTTTTTCAAAAGGATGAATAACACATAATGTACATACATTTCATTGTTATAGAAGAAAAAATCATTACCTTTCATTTTTTTTTTTATATTTTCACCCTATTTCCACATTTCATTGTGTAAAAAGTTATTTTCATCAATTTTTTCAATTAAAAAATGTGAAATGACGAATATACTATTCTTTTTAAATAAAAAGAAAAAGAAAAATTAATTGCGATTATAGCCCCAAAATTTTTAAAAAAACTCAAATGAGTCCCCCAAATAATTATTAAAAAGATAATTAGTACATATTGTCCCTACCTTTCATATTAATTTTTTCTTTTTCTTTTATTTAAAGATGATGATATATTTATCATTTCATAATTCTAAATTGATGAAAATATATGAAAATGACCTTTTGCACAGTAAAATGTGAAAATAATGATGAAAATTTCAAAACATAAACGTTAAGGATGTTTTTCATAATAGTAATGAAAGGTGGGGACGTAAGTACTAATTTCCTTTTCAAAAGTTTCCGGGGACATTGCTAGAGAATTTTTCGAGAAAGAAGGAAAACAACAAAACTAAGTACAATAATTGATGCTGAATCTGCGGTGATTAGACAAAAGAAAGAAAAAAGCAAACAATCATCTTTTAAGTTGAACTGACAAACAGCAGAATCCACTCATATTTTTTTAACTTTCTTATGTTTTCATATACTATTTTTAAACACACGTTTACACTATAAATATTATATAGGTAAATTTAAATTTTTTTTCATATTTTTTAACCATTCATCCTCAAGAACTTATTATTCAAAATAACGATTTTCCAAAAAAAAAAAACCAAATAGGGACATATTTTCGTGGTTGTTTGAACCTCATTTTTTTAAAAAATAATTTTTGTAACAATAATTTTTTTGAAAAAATTGTAATTAAAAGGTAATAATTTTTTTTTTTTAGTTTATGTGATAAATCTATTTTTATTTTTCACATTTCATGTAATCCTTAAGCCCCAATTTGGTGGTCATTGAGAAAAATGATGTTCTAAATAGTGATTTTTTTTTAAAATATTGTTAAAAGTAGGAATTTTTTTTAGTTTACGTACAAAATATTTAACCCCTATTTGACAATCATTATTTAAGTAAAATATAATTTTGAATAATGATTTTTTTGAGAACGTGTGATTAGAAAGTAGGAAAATATTTTGAATTTATATACAAAATATTTTATTATGTGAATGTGTTATTAAAAATGGGTATGTAGAAAAAGAGTTTTGAAATAACGATTGAAAATATATATGAAAATTAAAAATTTTTGTTTTAAAGGAAGATAAACCGAGGCAAGTCCTAGGCTCCATTTTAATGGAATTTGGGGAAAATGAGGTTTATAAAGTGATTTTTTTGAAAAATATGTCGTTAAAATAAGAAAAAAAATTTAATTTATGTGTAATATTATTTTATGCGAAAGTGTTTAAATTAAAAATGAGTCTTTGAAAATTTGGAGATCAAACATGAGTTAAGTATTATTCACTTATTATTTAAAAAAATTACAATTTATAATAATTTTAATTTTAGCTTTTCAAACATGGCCTTAGAATGAATCCAAAAGGTAAAAATTAATGACTAGAATGGATATCATGGATTATGATATCAAATATGTAAACATAGAGAGTTTTGTTATATGTACATCATAGTCGACACTTCGATTTAAAACTCTCCTCACAACAATTACTAGAAGCTGCAAAGATCCATCACATCACTATACCATCACATGCACTACTGTACTGCTCTGCTTTAGAGAACATTAAAGTAACGAGTATGGCAATTTTTTCTAAAAGGCCCTCTTTTCGCATGCAAAGTAAAAAATAGCCCGGCTTTAATTCTCTTTCTAAAAAGGTCCAGGCTTGAAAGTTGTCAAGTTTATCTTTTAGCCCATGTTAAAGGAGTAAAATCAGATGTTTTAGCAAATTGACAAAAATTGATGAAATATATGGTTGAAAATTTATGAGTCATATAAAATATATAATTAAAATTAATTAATAATTTTGACTAAAATTAAAATTAATTTTCACCCAAACAGGGGTTTAAAATGAAATGTCTTGCACTTCCAATCTCAACCATCATCGAGCCTTACATCATATTTGCCAAATGTAATTTAAGTTGAATAAATTACAAGGATTTTAATCATACATTATTTAAACAAAAATATTATTCCACAACTCATTTCCTTGGAAAAAAAAAAGGACTCTTTTTAATAGTTGTCGAACAGGGTCGAAGAGTCACAATTTTACAATTTGCCAATCGGGCATGTTTGGAGTGCTGTAAAATGATTATTAGAGGTGGATGTTATGAATATGTTTAATCAACTTAAATTATAATTTTAAGTCTCTATTTGACGATCATTATTTTAAAATTATTTAATTCTCATATTCATTGTCAATCACACATTTACATAATAAAATATTTTGCATGTAAACCTAATTTTTTAAAATTCATTTCGTCCAATTATTTTCAATCACACAATTTTCTAATAAATAATTTTGAATCTATATATTTAGCCCCTGTTTGGTGTGCATTATTTTTTTAAAAAAAAATGATTAGTATTTTTTTACGAGAATATGTGGTTAAAAGTAGAAAAAATTTTGAATTTATATGTAAAATATTTTATTGTGAATGAGTAGTTGAAAACGATCATGTAACAAAACAAAATTATGAAACAATTGGCACCAAACGGGTTACAATTTTTTCTACTTTTGATTGCATGTTCTTGAAAAGAAAAAAAAATATTTTTATTTTTTCACAAATTATGATACCAGCCTTCATTTGCATAATCATCTCGCCATGATAAAAGCGGGAAACTCAATGTAAACGCACGAGCTTTTCTTGTACAAACTCCCACACTTTCCAAGTCTCTATCACTTTCTCCCTTCGCGGTAGCACAGATTCAAGTTCCCACAAAAAAGATTCAACCGAAATGGAAGGGCCTCAAGAAATTCCCCTACCAGAACAGGTGGAAATGATCATTGGAAGGATCTGCCATCAACAGTCCCAGCCGCCGGTGAAAAACTATGCCAGAAGCTACCTTGCTGCTATAGGCGAAAAGGCGTCTATTGATGTTCTAATGAGGATTTCATCTTCATCCATAAAGAAATCATTTAGCGGGTATATTCGTTTTTTGGTTGAGAAAGAATACCCAAATGAGGCCTTCTCTGTAAAGAGTGCTTACAATTTTCAGTGGTCCCCTCAACGATCACCTTCTACTAGTCCCGCCTACCATTCTCCGCAGAACAAGAGTATGGAAATTTTCTAGAACTGTTCCTTTTTTTTCCTGTTTGTATTCCCCCTGTTTCTGATTTTTGGGATGCTGGGATTATTTTTATTTTTATTTATTTTCGTTTCTGGGCCTTTTGATGTCCTTGCATATGCATCCCCACTCTCCCTTTCTACATGTTTTCTTCCATTTTCAAGTATTTTAACGGTCATTTGGCAGGAATTTTGAAAAGTTAAAGCTGCTTTTGAATATTTTTGGTTAGCAGAGATTTTAGAGGAAATTGGTCTTTCCTACAAGAAGCAGTAGCAAAAAGGAGAAACCTGCCTAATGGGCCCTAAATAAGTTTCTCTAGAGCTTCAAGTTCCTATTTTGATGCTGTAATGGATAATGCATATACACACACCATCTGGATTTATTATTATTATTTTTTTTCCTATTTTGAAAGGAACTCATTAGGAAATTTTATTTTGAATATATAATCAATTAAGCTCAAAGAGAGTAACTTTAACTTTTGAGAGATAATTAGGCTCCAAATTAGACTATGCTCGTTGGGTTAAATTTGTGTAAGATTCTTAACCAACTGATATTGAGAATTGAAGTATTTGGTTTATCAGCAGACTTGTGTGCACTAGGAATTCTTACTAAATAAAAGTATTAGTTATTCCACTTCCTCTTGATATTTAACCAGATAAAGCTAAATAGTATCAAATTTATGGAATTTTCATGCTATAGGAGAATTATTGGGGCCTGGTGTATGGAGAAACATTTTGGATTCATTGTATAGCGATGCAATAAGACTTACTAGCTTCAAAAGCAATTTAGTGAAATTGCTAAGTGCCAAGTCCTGAAAATGGAATAATTAAGTACAAAAAGAATATCGTAGTAATTAATTTCATCAATGAACACCTAGGCTTTGTCGCAACATCGGCATTTACGTTATAAAATCATGCATTTGAGGGCATTGCCAATGCTCACATTAGAGTATTTACCCTGCTTAGAAGTGCACATTTCTGCTGTCCTGCACTCTTTCTTCTGAAACTACCTAAACTGCTCAAGATTCTTCAGTGCACTCCGGTAAGGAAATCAATGAGATTGACATAACACAAACTTCAATTGCTTCTTGAAAGGATGAATGAGTGATGTGCACACAAGTGATATAAAGAGAAATTCAGTGATGAAATGTTTGTGTATCAGATAAAATTATTTAAATTTTGTGTTATCCTTTGAACTGAAATAATATAACTTTAATTCACATCTAGAGATCAAACTTCATGAAAAAATATTGGTAACTAGTCGCTTGAGATAGCATTGATATAAACCCCAATCAGTTAGAATTTGGAATGTATTAACTTTCTTTACATTTTATTTTAACTGGAGCTGGTATGATGATTATTTTTTTGGTATATGCCATTAAAAAGATAGTGTTTATATTCTAGTTTGTTTCTTCTTAATTTACACTTTTTCACTTTTTATTTAGCTCAAGTGATATTTTCTCTCCACGATAATAGTATTTTTTGAGATGTTCCTAACTATTGAATTGTGAACTTTCCTCGTTTCTTCTTTTGTTATTGCTGTGATTCCCAAAACTCTTTGTTTTCCCCACATTTCTGCATCGTTGTAACAAAGGTTTCTTTCACGGGCAGATGGTGAAAGCTCACAGGGTCAGATAGCAATGTATCTAGTGAACTCTCGCTCATCAAGTCGGGCAAGGGCAGAACCTCAAACAACCAAAGGCCAGCTTTTGTACAAAGATAAAGCTGAAGAAAGGACAAGCCCTCAGAAATCCAATCGCCAGTTTGCCAGTGAAATGAGTGAGAGGACCCGTTCTCTACTACAGATCCTAGATAAACTAGAATTTAGGAGATTATTTTTAGTACTTAGTTACATTGGAAGGTTAGTTGTCCCTGCTACTCTAATTCAATACTTTTTTTATCCATCGCAGAAATCTTCAGTTCATAGCATCTGACTTATTTTGTAGGCAAAAGTTGGAAACTGTGATGACTCTGGATGATGCGAATGACATTTTAAGTATGAAGGACAAGTCAATGACATATTTTGAGTCTAAAATTTGGGATTCCTATGGGAGGCACCACCATGAAAAGTCAGATCGAAGCGAGGTCATTGTTCCTCTTTACATTGTAGTGTATTTCATAGTTTCCTTCCCGAAGTTAGAAAAAGCTAATGTTTAAACTAATAATCAGTATCATACATTTGTATTGTAAATTAATCCATGGACAGACCCATTGACAAGTGTGATAGCGATTCTAATAGAACAACCTACAAAAGAATTATCCGAAGATCGAAATTATCTTGACATGATGCAATTGCAAACAAATTGATTTTGCTGAATTTTAAAGAATAGGTCTTTCCAGGTCGAACACAATGGCGAAAATATTCATTTATTTGCCATAAGAATTTGCTTCTTGTTGGATAATGGATTTCTTAAAATATCGTCATCAAGTTTTGATGATAATTTTATATGTTCAAAATATTTTTGGTTCACTATATCGTAACTTTGCTAACTGACCCAGTTTTGCATAAGATTGTCATTGCTATTCCTAGTAACAATTTTTGACTTCTTATCTTATGTTGTAGCATTCTGACTGGGATTGTGGGAAGACTCATTCCTACAATTGTTATGTTAATCAAGATGGGAGTTTACATTTAAAGGTTTGTTCCAATCTTATTTAAATTTATGTGGAGCCATTTGAGTTGTTTCTTTACTCCTTAACAAACTTTATGCTAAGTCACAAAGACCAGTTTCTGTTATCTTTCATTAGGAATCAATATGACTCCACCGAGCATGTTTATCATTTCAGATATTGTCCCAGTACAGGAATTTACACGAAAGTTTCTTTCTAATCAGGGTCCATATTTGAGCGTGCCCAATACTCACATGCAAAGGTCATTAGGAGATCATAATGTTATGACTGTCAAGTTTCTAGGAGATGACATGTGTGGTACAGACAAGGAAGGAATTCTTGTTGGTTTGAGGCACTTCCGATTTTTTGGTGATTTTTCTTAATTGTTTTCCTTCACTGAAATTCCAATTACTGTCATGCTATCTAGGTACATCTAGCTTTTCTTTGTTCTATTATTTCATTATCTTGGAAAGGGTGATTGCTCATGAGTTTACATCTTTGTATCTTGTTAAGAGTTAATGTATATAGTATTGATTATAGCTTTTGAATAGTATTCAAGGATGAGCGCAAACGGAAGAAGAAAACTTCAGTTAAGGAGGAGAGAAAATCTACTGATTCTAATCTTAAATGCTACTTCGTTGAAGTGTCTGGTAAAAAGATCAGTGAATTAAGACTCCTTTTTATGCACATACACACAGTTTCATCAACAGAAAAGTGCATGGCCAGGTTGATATCACTATCGATTATTTATTTATTTATTTTGGTTTCAATTTATTAATAAGTGATCCTTTGTTGAATATTGATGTTTACTATTGTGGCATGGCCCAGATTTTCTTTGATCCTGTCGAAGACCATAAAGCTTCAAGTTGATCTTGATTCTGTGGAAATTGAGAAAATTGAAGATATAACTTTCCTAGTAGAACATATTTCTTTTGCTGGCTCCCCCTGCTGCTACTAGACTTTACATGATTGTGGCACTAACTATGTTATATTTATATCTTCTTGCTTCAGGATGAGAATCGCTCTGTTATCTTTGGTGAAGATGGGAAGCCTCTTTTACATACTGATGGAACAGGCTACATCTCTGAAAATCTAGCCATGCAGTGTCCGAAAGATCTTTACAGAGCTAAATATATGAAGGAGGATGATTTTCTGGTTAATCTTTCTTCTCTTTCTAGTATGAATGTTTAATTGTAATTGTGCATGGCATACAAAGGAACATATCAAAATGGCATCTGATTTATTAAAACTAATTTATTTTTTATGAAATGTTTTATAATATATCATATATATAGATATTTATTTATTTTCATTGATCAATCAATTATTGCAAAAATCGTTGCCTAGAAGAAAGAAAAGCATACTTTTGTATGGAAAATGCTCATAGGCGTGTAATGTAACCTCAAAAGCTACTTCTATTCATCTTTTTTTTACAGCTTTCTCTTTAGTTGTAATTTTTCTTTCATGTCAGATGCCTCGAGTTTTGCCCTCTGTTAACATTTGATTTATTGAACTCTTTTCTTATGCACAAACAAATATGATATACTTCTCCAGTTTTTCTTTTTTTTTGAATGTTATTGTGGAGAACTAGTTCACAACTTCTGATATTTTTCCTGGTAGTATATTTTGGTTAATCTATAAAATTTGAAATGCCACTACATGCTCGTCCCTCTGGCTTTTACTCTTTCAGCCAATCTGTAGATATTATTACATGTGTGATTCATCACAGTTGTTCACAATTCAACTGTAAAGGCTTCCTTGGGGGGATGCTTTCGCGGGTGAGACCTTGTGGTACACATTCATTCAGATTTAGTAAGTTGGTCATTTCTTGAAGCTGCTGGAGTTTCCTCCATTTTGTAGGAACTCTTGAAGATTTATATCCACTTTAATTCATTTCAGTTTTCTGGAAGTCAATGATATGTAGGAAGAATTATGTGTAAGAAAACTTAGCCCATGAAGATTCAATCCACTTTAATTTATATCAAGTTTCTAGAAGTTGAAGAATAACTTTTTGAAACGACCCTTCATATCTTACTTTGACCTGAACCAGATATCTTGGTTTTCTTTTCAAGATGTTTAAATTGATGTCCATTTTTCTAAAGAAAAGACTTTCGTTAGTTTCCCACATACCAGTTAAAAACGCTAGAAATACCATTTAAATAGATATGTGAATACTTGTACCTAGTCAAACCAAGACATTAGCTATGTTGGTGCACAGCCATCAATCCTCTTCATTTGTCTCTTGAAAAATGATTAATGAAATTGGAAGGCATTGCTCTAGTTAAACAAAAATGTAAAATAAGCATGGACCCTAACCTTTGACCTTCGTAGTAATCTTGTTCCCAACCTTTATTTTTTAAGTATACCCAAATGGCCAAACATAAATTATCAGGGGAAGAAGAATGATTGATAACTTTAGTACAAAAAGCTGAAGTGTAAAGAATATACAAGAAGTTTGCATCAGTGTAACATATGAGTATGTTCAATGACTAAAGTTTACTTATCGACAAGAATAGCGTGTAATATTTGTAATCCCAACTTTGTCCAATAGTGTGGTGCCTGGTTGTCAAAATTTTCTAAGCTTTACCTATGCATCCTACAATTTTATTTAATAAGATCTGGTATGTTTGGCTCATGTTTATATGAACACTCTTTTAAGTTATTTTTTATCCACAAATTTCAAGGGACTCACAAGTACTACTGACTATATAATTCATTTATATATATTTGTAATTTAAAATGTTTATGAACACTTCCCAAACATGCTCTTTCATATAATTTCGTATTTTTTTAGAAGATTCGTGATATTGAGGATGTATTAAATCAACAAAAAGGAACGAAAGTTGGGAACAGGGAACCGGTAACGTATTTTCTATTTAATTCTTCCATTTTCTCTCTATGTAAGAAACTGTTTATCCATAAATTTTATGTATTATTATTGAAATACAAGATATGATATCTTTATTTCTTTCTTTCAGCCTTTATTGATGCAAGTTAGGTTGTTTTACAATGGTTGTGCGGTTAAGGGAACTCTTCTCGTAAATAAGAAGGTATGTTCTTACTTTATTCACTTATGATTTCTTCTTGAATTCATGATTGGAAAACATCAGTTAGGAAATTTGATTTTACTGTATGGAATTTTACGGAAAATTCCTATTTAACTCAAAAGCGTAGTATATATTCAAGATTTCTACATCTGGCCACTTGACATATTTATCATGCTGCGGAACAAATACTACAAGACCATATGTTAAATTACATAGTCTAGATTAGTTTAGATTCATATTCGTACCCCTGTAGTGTTCAATGTAGCTGGCCAAATAAGATTCAACCATTGCTATCGCTCACCATCCAGTCTATTCCAGTGCAATAACACCTGGATCGCTACTAGAAAATCTGGCATGGTAGGAAGGCATCTGGAAAAACACTAAAAACTAAAAATGGAAAAATAAGATTTTTCTGTTCTCCAAAATTGTTTCTTAATTTTTTTGTATAGAGGTTGTGGAATTAAGAAAATCAGCATATTTTTTTTGTACTTTATTCATAAAAAACCTCACACCAAAAATATATTATTGCCTCTCTAGATATTTTTGTGTCTAATTAAAACTAGTGGCTTGATTTTATAAATATTTTTATGGATGGCTTGGAGTCCACCCGTCCTTTTATTATATTTTGTTAGCCCGTACTTAATGAGATCAAGGGTTCGAATTTTGGGGGACGCGATAGAATTCGTGAAGGGGTAGAAAGGAAACATGTTCTCCAAACTAGATATTACATATGATTAATGGCTTGGGCACAAGACCGGGTTGTTACAATGAGACTCCACTTATAGCCCTTGCTTGGTTTATATAAAATCAGTTTTTTTTTAGAAAAGTTAATGAAATGTGTGGTTGAAAATTTGTGGATCTCATGAAATATGTGATTAAAATTAATTGTTAACTTTGACTTGGATTTTTATCAAGATTTTAAGTTATACCAAACAAGGACATAGTCGCATTTCGACTCTTAAATATTGTGCAAATTAAAATTGTCAGTGAGCACGGGAGAGAAAGGAAATGTACATTTTCCCCTTGATGATGTAACACATAGGTTCCGAATTCTTAAATCACAAGTATCCTTATATTGACTATAATACCAATGTAAAGTGTCTTATATTGACTTGGTAATAAAAATTGACTCCACAAATTCATGTGTATTTACTGGTTTAATATTTATATTGTGTTAATAAATTCACTATTCCGCAAAGTATGAGTTGATTTACTATTTTTTGTTACATTAACTAACATTTTATTGTTTCGTCATGCAATAGTGATAGCAGTTCAAGTTAAATGAGCTGTAAGTACACTTTCTTGCTCTTCTAACATTTTTAATACTCAATTACTGCAGCTTCAACCAGGAAAAATTCAGATAAGACCTTCAATGGTAAAGGTTGAGATAGACCCAACATTGCCGGTTGGACAAACGTTTAATTCACTGGAGATTGTTGCTGTTAGGTATCTCACTCATTTAACTTTTCTTAGTTCTTATAATCAGTCCATGATATTGTGAGAATGGCTTTTTTTCTGGCACACTGATTTAGCTTTGTAATTTTCAAGGAGCATACTGTACCAGGCGCTTGTTTTACTCACCGAGAATCTTGTCACCGTCTCATGTCCTTAGAACATTGAAAGATTATTTATCTTTATATATATTCTGAGGGGATATGCCATAAGTTAAAAATTCTGTTGAAGCATTTTGGAATGATGTTTTAGGTAAATTGGAACCAAGACAAAATCCAGAAAAGGTTCTTATTTATATTTTATTTGTAATCTTGATAAGTTCTTTAGAATGTGAATATTTGTAAGTCCCTGAGTTGTATTATAGAAAAAGACAGAGCCCTGTCAATCAGTCAAGTTGGATTTTCCATGAAGGTCGATATTTTCTGACTCTTTGATGTTCACCTTCCAGTCATAAACCTGGAAGAACCTTCTTGTCAAGATACTTGATTGCTCTTTTGACCTATGGTGGTGTTCCCGGAGATTTCTTCCTAAATTTAGTTACAAATTCTTTGGAAGAGGGTCAAAACGTATACTCCAATAGAATCGCAGCTTTGAGAGGTACTTCCTGAACTAACGTTTGCTAGCTTATATTGTTCTAATTTTAAAAGGTAATCATCCCCCTTCTCTGCATGTTCTAATACAAGTTTACTGTCTTTCTGAATTTTAGTATTCCGAGTGTTTTCTTGACTATATGTGTATGTAGCACAACAGTGATTGTGAATTTGATTTCTATATACTTCATCTCTCCGTAACTTTTTCAACCTTACAATTACTACAAATACACAGTAAATATATGCTTATTTTATTTATGTTTTATATAACATGTGTTTTGTTGCAGTTGCCTCGAACCATGAAGGCATGGATGATGGTTTTATGGCCCAAAGAATGCTATCATCTGGGATTCCTCTCTGTGAGCCATATCTCCAACAATGTTTGTCAAGACTGGTAAAGGACGACAAGGCGAAGCTTAAAACAGGGAGGATACCAATCAGTGAAAGCTTTTACGTGATGGGCACTGCTGACCCTACGGGAAGATTGAACAATGACCAAGTCTGTGTTATCCTGTATGTATATAGATTACACTTCTGAGAAGGGAATTCTTCTATGTGATTTTGCAGTTCTGTCTTTGAAATTGAAAGAGTCTAGAATTTCATCCTTTACCTTCTTTGACCATATCATTACTTCCTTTTGTGACTACTGCGTTTTCCAAACCTGGATGTGCAAAGTCAGACTTCCACAATCCTCTGCATATAACGATAACTATGTATTTGATTTGTGAACGTCCAAATTAATCTCCTTTATTATTAAAAATTCATAAATAGAAAATATCTTGATTATAATTTCTTGTCGGATATGCAGTGAGAGTGGTCAAATTTCGGGCAAGGTGCTAGTATACAGAAATCCTGGATTGCATTTTGGAGACATCCACATTTTAGACGCAGTATATGTGGAGGAGTTGCAAGAGGTTGTTGGCAATGCCAAGTATGGTATATTCTTCTCGACCAAAGGCAAGAGATCAGCAGCTTATGAAATAGCAACGGGTGATTTTGATGGTGACATGTATTGGGTTTCCAGAAACCCCGAGGTTAGCACCTGTTTAGGGATTTCTCAATCTTTGTTTACTTCTGATTGGTAGAAGATATAAATTATGTGCTACCTCTAATTGTCTCTTAAATATATGGCCTTTCTTTTCGTGCTCTTTCTCTCTTTCTTATTGAAGTATTTTGTGTTCGTAAAATTTTTCCCATACATGATTGCTAAATCATTCCTTGACTTGTTCTGCCAAGATGGCATGAGATTATGCTGAGAATTCATATTTTTCTTTGAAATTAACACAAAATATGTTAGTTCCAAGTTTAATCATATCTTTTTTCATGAACATTTCAGCTATTGACATATTTCAAAGCAAGTGAACCATGGAGTCGTGTCCATTCGACTCCGGACTCGCATAAGATAAATCCCCAGGAGCTCTCAGAGGAGGAACTAGAACGGGAATTTTTTCGGCTTTTCTCTCAAGCAAGGAAGCCAAGGTATGCAATTATTCTTTGTAAAGTGAAGCAATTTTGTATACAAGATGATTAATCGTATCACTAAATTATCTGGTTTACTCTTCCAGTTATGACATGGCCACAGCAGCTGATAGCTGGCTCTCATATATGGATCAACTGCTGATGTTGTCGGATGATAGTGCCTTCAAAAAGGATGATTTGAGGAGAAAAATCATTCAGTTAATTGACATATATTATGATGCTTTAGATGCACCTAAAAGTGGGAAAAAGGTTAGTTTGGTGACGGAATTGTATTTTTATGACAGCCCTTATATTTTTGTTTCAGTGTACACTAATATCCGTCTATTCTCACCCTTGTGATCCAGGTCAAAGTTCCCAATCAATTGAAAGCAAAATCATACCCTCATTACATGGAAAGGGGCCCTGGCTTTACCTATCACTCCGCTTCTATATTGGGTCAAATTTATGATAGAGTTGAGGAATCTAAAACTGAACATTTGCCCACAATAGGTGAATATTCCTTGAATCACTATCATCAAATTAGTTTTACGAGTGGTTTTTAGATTTCTGGCAAGCCGGTTGGATGCATATATTATATTTGGTAATCTTTTTATCATACTTCTGGAGACAATGTCTTTTTACTATCAAAGGACTTGGCTTGGATCTCGAATATAATGAGTCATTGGCATAACATAACTGTTTCTTCTTGTTGTGCAGAAATCTCGAAAGTACCCTGTTTTGATGTTGAAATCCCGGAAATGTACCGGAATATGTGGAAGGATAGATATGATGAGTACCGCATGGACATGACCAGGGCCTTGAAATCGGGAGGTGAATCAAAAAATGCTGCTGCCGATGAGGTGATCAGAAAATACAAGCAGGTAATTTTATTATAGTTGAAACAAAAGAAACAAAAATCAGTTGAACCATGGGGTTCCATCTAAAAAGGTCAACTTTATTAGAGGAATAGTCCTAGCCCTGGACTCGACTGTTCATTTGAGCGTATTAGGTGGTGATGCCATATCGAGTCTTGGAGCTCTATCGAAAGAAGTCAACCTCATTGAGAGTAGTAGTCTAGTTCTACATATATTTGTATATTTCGTCTTTAATTTGTGGGATTTACCGTTGACACTTTAAAATGCTTAAACACATGCAGTTGTTGTACGATGCCCCGGACATGGAAGAAAGTGCCAAAAAAACTGAAGAAATTGAGATGGAGGCCCTTGCTATCTATCATGTAACATACGACTTTGCTAGAAGACGGAATGATATTGTAAAATGCAAATTTGTATGGAATGTGGCAGGGTCTACACTCTGTAACCTGCATTCCCGGAAAATGGCTGGTCCAAACGATAGGCCTCTCGTAATTTTGTCTTCTCTTCTGCGCGATATCTTGAGATAAGGAATCTTAGTGTAGAGCAACATAACAATGTATCCTTTTTGTAAAATAATAAAGATGCTTGTGCAGAATGTGTAGCATATAATCTTTATCTATGCACAGGCAAAATATCAAGTCCTTTTGCCTTGTGCAATATATGTATAATATCTGTAATATATTAGGTCTCACCCAATGGGGTGATTAATGTCCGAAACAGATGGATTTATCATCTACTGGAACTTGGATCTTTGTAAAAGCAGTTGAAATGTGTTTATCTACAGTGTACTTTTCATGTATTTTTAGTGTTCTTGCGTTACTCTTATGTTTTGTTGGAAATTTGTTGAATGTGCATTACTGCATTGGGTTGCCACGGCGTGGACAGGCCACGGATCCTACACTTGTGCCCAATACGATGGTGCATTTATATCATGTTGGGTGGTTCGAGCTTTGGCAGTTCAACACATTTTTACGCCTATACAGGGAAAGTGGTGGAGGTGTCTAATATAAGAAAGGAAGCGAGTGGACAAGTAGGGAGACCATTGTGTCCTATTTTCCACGGCGAAATAGAGACCAAATAAAGTCGAGAAGAGAGAATAGAAAGAAAACCGTTCTTTTTTTTAAACAGATTTCACGTAGATTAACATAATCTCTATTGGTGAATATATCTTTAGTACGATGAAATTTCTATATTATGGTACAATTTCTTGGAGTGACTCTCCTAGATTAGCTGGAAAAGGAATGAGTAATATTATTTAGCACAATTTAGGTGGAGCGAGTCCAACCATATTCAATGAAAATAAGATACATTTAATTGTATTGGAAAAGTCTTGGTGAGCCTCCACAACCACCTAAATTGGTACTAGATTGTATTATTCAAAAGGAGGGACGAATTATCTAGCAATGATTTTTGAAGTTTGTTAAAAATATTGAAATGGTCATTCAAGTAATTTTATTTACAGCGATAATCACTCAAGTTTTTATTGAATACAACAGTGGTCACTCGGCTGAAAACATTTACCTAAACTCCTATGTATCGCTCTTGAATTTCAACATGGGCACAAACAATGTTGACTAGTACGTCTTTTTAGACAAAATTGTACCGTGTTTCATTAAATAAAGATGTAATTGTTTAGCAAGTTTTTCTCATATTTGTTCGATATTAATCCTCAATACCTACATATTTAGGGAAGGAAATGATTTTAAGCCTCATTCATTACCTAGTACATCTTGTAGGACAAAGTCATGATTCATTGAAATAGAATAAATGTGGGGAACACATTTTTTGACAATTGGGACGTGCTCCTTGTCTCGGCTCAATGATTGGGACAAGCCCGATCATTGAGCCGGGACAATGAGGGTTTTCCTTGACAATTATGCATTTATTAATGAAACTAGACTTTAACTTATGTTGCATGCTAGTTAATATTGTTTTTGTTCATATTGAAACCATTTCTTGGAAAGATAATTGACAAAAACCCCCCATTTAACCCTTGTTTGAGTCTCATTTTGAAGTAAAAATATATTTTGAAATAGTGATTTTTTGGAGAATGTGTGGTTAAAAATTAAGAAAGAGTCATCGATTGATGTGTAATATTTTTTTATTGAAAAATGTGTAATTTAAAATGAGTTTTGAAAAAATAATTTTTTGCAAGAATGGAGATCAAACAAGGGCTTATTTGGAAAAAGTATCTTATTGTCATTTAAACTCAATTTTTTATTAAAAATCATCATTTCTTATGATAACATGTTTTTACTATGTTACTTCTAAAATATAATATTTTTTGTAATAAAAAAAACATTTTAAGTAACACTATTACTTGTAGAGTAATATCTATTTTGTTATGTTACTTATATGTTTATTTATAGAATAACATAGCCCTTGTTTGGGCTTTATTAAAATCAAAATTTGAGAAAATATATATTTTGGAATAGTAATTTCTTTAAATAATGTATGATAAAAAAAAAAAAGAAAGAAAATATTCAGATTTACATATAACATTATTTTATTAAAAAATATTTGATTAAAAGGAAAAGAGAAAAAAATATTTTAAATAAAAAGGAGCTCAAACAAGAGCATATACGTTACTGGATTACTTATATAAAATAATGAATTGTATTATATTTAGATCATGGTTGCACCAATGCTAGTTTTTCAAAACTTTCTTGAGAAATTTTTTTTGAAGAGACTAGTAAGACACACGTGCAATGCATGTGCCATAGTATAGTTGGCTTTATGATAGCGTAAATATAAAAAAAAATATTTGTCTCAAGCATTAGTTACATTAAACTTAAAACACTTGAAATGATGATAGATGACGAAAATAATATTAAGAGATTTGATTCGAAACTTATTTTCTAGATTTTGCGTTTGAAGGTCTCTNGAAATGATGATAGATGACGAAAATAATATTAAGAGATTTGATTCGAAACTTATTTTCTAGATTTTGCGTTTGAAGGTCTCTTTGTTCTTTTTTAAAAAAAGATAATGCATAGATGATTAGATGTTGATGCCTTGCTAAGGAGATAATGAAGTTCAACCTAGCCCTCTTTTTTCTACCTATTGAGGTAATGCATTATGTCTCATTCATCTCGTGCTCATAGAATCTCCAATTAAATGTATCAGTTGCCCGTATTTAATTTATTTACCAATGCCCTATGCAAGACGTATGCAGTCAAGACTAATTAATTAATAATAATACAATGCAAAATTTAGAACAAATCAAGGTTCTTTATCAGTATTAAAACCACAAAACAACGAAAACTTCCACCATAGAGGCAAAAATAATGACAAACGATCACCTAACTTCATCAAATCTGTCGAATATCTTTTTAGCATGTTCTAATGATATTGTAAATTAAATCCATTAAGAAAAAATCAAAATAATCTAATTCATAGAAGATGTTTGTTTATCAGCAGTGCATGATGTAGGAAGATTCTTCTAAAAATTATTAAGTTCCTTCAATATCCATTTTAACGCCATAAATTTACTCTTTTTAACCACCCCAATAAAGTTAGCCAAATTACTAAGTTAAGAAAGCCTACAACCATAAAAAAAAAATCACAGCATAAATTCCAAGAGATTTACCATATCCCGTGGGTCAAAGCAGTCAACTGAAAGTACAGATAATAAAACATGTACTCACTTTTGAAACTATTACCACAACATTTTTCAATTATTAAAATACAGTCGTATTAATAATATCAAATTTAAGTAGCATATATCCAGAATATTTATCAATTTAACAAGTACAAGAGATTATTAACCTTCAGTACATGACAAAAAGAAAATCATTTCAGAGTAGCAAGTGTTTTTTCCTTCAATGAAAAAAGAAAAAAAAATTCTGATTAGAAAATTTTTAATTTGTTTTTGACATAATGATTGAAAGCAAAATATAATTCCAATTTACTTAAGCAAATATTGTTTGAAACATTACAAAAAAAATTAAATCTACCTACAAGAAACTTGAAAACCTTACCAAGAAAGCCAAGAATAAATGAAAATTCAATTTTTTTCGAATTTTTGCTTGAAAAGAGGAGAAATGATGGGAAATAGAAGAAAAAATATATCTCATCTTCAGCCATGTCCACAGCATGTCCTTCTCAGTTGTGTGGGAAAATAAAAATTTGTGAGAGAGAAAAGAAAGAAAAATCGAAATGATGGTTGCGTGTGA
>CAIGRP010081196.1:0-31802 GCA_903798385.1 Fraxinus cuspidata | reverse complement strand
TCATGTATTTTATATTAAAAAAATGATGTTATACAATTATACATCTTACACGCGCACTGTCTAACGGAGTAATTCTATTTCATTGCCACCTTCAAGAAAGAATATTGATTTCAAAATTCATCACATAGCTGATGAAAAACACATAATTTTCGAAATGTTGTCGTGGTATATCTAGCCAACTTCAAATTTAGTATGAACAAAGCTAGATTTGTTGTTTCTATATCTAGATTTTCTTTTGGACTTGCAATTTTTCTTCTGTTAGTAATGTTAGTAATGTTGGAATATTTAACTTTGCAGAATAATTTATAAACTTTTGAGTCCTAGAACAAATTGTGTTTAAGCTAACCAATTGATGAATATCAGAAATAATATGGTTTTGAGCAATGAGAAATTTTCCTGAGGAGTTTTTATAGGATAGAAATCGTGGTTGGTGTGAGTAAGTTCGCCAAGTAATTGATAGCACTGAAGTGTTAATTAATCTGTCTTGTCTTTATTTAGCTATATATTTGCTTGTTTATGTAATTTCTGCCCGTGTACTTATAACATCTTTATATTGTATGTCAATGAGTTTTATAAAAGTAGTCATTCCTTATGTGGCTGAAATGTATCAGAGTTTAATTTTTGGTGTTTTTTTTTGTGGAAAGATCCTTTCTGATTGTTTACTGGCGGTGGGGTTTCTTCATATTTTTGTTTCTCAAAGTTTTAAGTTTGATAGTGCTTTTACTCTGTATTTGCACTGTCTTGCCCCCATTGAATATTGATTATTTTTACGGAGGGGACGTTTTTGTTGACTTGATTGCCATGATTTATAGGGAAGTTTAGCACGTTCTTCTTTCAGGTGAGATCTGGAGAATTTTAAAATTAAAGTTTCTTTCTCTAATGCATTTTCTATGCTGATGAAATGGATTTTATTGCTCAAGGCAACTACTAAAACAAGTAAAGAGGGATCTCCCTCTTTGAATTTGATTCTTTGTTCTTTATCTTTTTTATAGTCTTTTTATTGTTTAATTTTCTTGTTTTGTAACAGCAATATCTGGGCGTCCAATGATGAAATTTGAGAGTGGGTACGCAGTGGAGATAGTGTTTGATGGAAGCAAACTTCACATTGAGCCACATTCTGTTGAAGTTTTGCCTAATGGACCTTCTCATTTTGGATTCTTCTAACAGCAATCTTTCATCTTTGTCCCTATGTATGTCCTAAACCAGCATTCAACTGTTATTTGTGAATTTTTAGATTACTTTATTGAGTATTGAGTGTATGTCGGCACTCGTGATACACGAGCAATGTTTGTGTCATTGCAGAATATTTATTGTTTATTGACTATATTTTGACCTTTCGCTTTTATTTAAAGTGATTTGCCAGTTGTTAGCAATATATGGAATTTGATTTACATGTTGATGTTCAGCTGCTGATGTTAGAAAGATGCATCTTAGCCTCTGAATAATGTATTTTTCAGCTGTGTGTTACTGGGAATGGTTCATTACAATGAGTTGAATGGTTCAACTGATAATAACAATTACCCATTTAGGAAATGCATTACGTTATGATAAATCTTTAATGCTTCCGGTAGAATGCTTGAATACATTTAAGTTTGAAAAGGGGACGTGAGTGGAAAATATGATTGCAACGTGCTCTCGTGTGCTTCTAAAGCTCCAAGAGCACTCACGGGATTTCTCACAAGCACCACACATCCTCCGCTGGAGTGTGGACAAGCTGCTGGAAGAAATCACATTTCATGTGTGAGTATTTACCTGAATTTTAAATATTTTATGCATCAAAATTCATTACATGGCTGATCAAAAACACATAAGTTTCAAAACGTTGTCGTGCTATATCTAGCCAACTTCAAATTTAGTAGGAACAAGGCTAGGTTTGTTGTTTCTATATCTAGATTTTCTTTTGGAGTTGCAATTTTTCTTCTATTAGTAATGTTGGAATATTTAACTTTGCAAAATAATTTAGAAACTTTTGAGTCCTAGAACAAATTGTGTTTAAGCTAATTATGATAAATCTTTGATACTTCCGGTAGAATGCTTGAATACATTTAACTTCTGAAAAGGGGATGTGAGTAGAAAATATGATTGCGACATGCTATCGTGTGCTTCTAAAGCTCCAAGAGCACTCACGGGATTTCTCGCAAGCACCGCACATCCTCCGCCGCAATGTGGACGAGCTGTTAGAAGAAATCACATTTCATCTGAATTTTAAATATTTTATNGTGAGTAGAAAATATGATTGCGACATGCTATCGTGTGCTTCTAAAGCTCCAAGAGCACTCACGGGATTTCTCGCAAGCACCGCACATCCTCCGCCGCAATGTGGACGAGCTGTTAGAAGAAATCACATTTCATCTGAATTTTAAATATTTTATGCATCAAAATTCATCACATAACTGATCAAAAACACATAAGTTTCGAAATGTTGTCATGCTATATCTAGCCAACTTGAAATGTAGTATGAACAAAAGTATATTTGTTGTTTCTATATTTAGATTTTCTTTTGGACTTGCAATTTTTCTTCTGTTAGTAATGTTGGAATATTTAACTTTGCAGAATAATTTAGAAACTTTTGAGACCTAGAATAAATTGTGTTTAAGCTAGCAACGCGACTGAATCAGATAATTTTATGTGCAAACTCCTCACACCATTCCATTAAACCCTCTTGGCCACTGCCTCAACCACGATGTTTTCCACAATCTCCTCCTCCTCCATAGCCACTTTTCCCACCCCCCGGTTGTCAAATACGACAGGCACTCCCTAGAGATCTCTAACCAAATAGAAGATAAAATATATTCAGCGATTTCACCTACAATGACTTTCTACTAATTTTGTAAAGTGAAAATTTCAAGAAATTTACACTTTCACACAGTCATTTGTAAAACTGTCAAAAATTTCTTCACTCTCTATTTTGTATAAAATCACTAAAAATCACTCCACGCTATTAACTACCCAACTAAACTCTAACACGTGCATCGCACATGCGCTCACTAGTATATGTAAAAAGATTAACATGTATAAACAAATTGGGAATTGATGTATATGTATATAAAAAATTCACATGTCACCAAATTGATTTCGGTACATGTGACTGATGATTATACTTATTCACTTTGATTTTGAGAGAATTACGTTGATAACGTATCATGAAATGAGAGGAAAAGAGAAGAGAAAATAAAAATCAATAGATTTGTGTATATTATAATGAGAATCAAAATCTCATGTTTACCATATATATCATTTTTACACTAAATACACATTATACTACACATAAAAATTTAGATTCGTTAGTTTAAGCAATTACTTTTTAAACTTTCTTGCATTACACCAAAAACATTTAAAAGATTAGTTATTATTGGAAAACTGAACTGAAATAGTTTGCATTTGGATATATTAGTAGCAGAGAAATGGCAAATTCAACAAATATAAGCAATTCATATTATAAATATGCTAAAATAATTGAAAATTTAAGGAGTGATAATGAAATTATACGAGACGTTAAGGAGTTCGGAGTTTTACGGTCCAACACAATTATAGTGAAGAAAAAATATATATATTTTTAAAAAAATAAAAAACTTAAACTTGAGAGTTACTCCTCTCAAAATATCTTATTAATGAAAATATTAACAAATGTTTTCTGAAATTGCTTAATTAATATCCTCCCTCCTATGTCTTAACCTGGAACAAGAATTGTTAACATCCTATTAATGAAATATAAGATTCTTAATTAGAAAATTAGAGTTGGACTTCGTATAGTGTGCCATGATGAGTCGTCACACTTTAAAAGTAAAGTTTAAGGCCCCTAACTTATTAAATATGTTAATCTCAATCCCCACATGGCAGAAATCGTCAATTTAGTTGTTAAAATCTCATGCATCTTTAACTTGATTCAAAGCTAGATGGTAAAATTATCAAACCACTTAAAAGTTTCTTTCCAATTTAACAGAAAATGACATGCAATCTTAACGTCCACATTCATAGTTTTCATAGTTTTGGTTACATGCGGACTTAAATTTAAGAATATCGATTGTGCTACATGTACGTAATGCTATTTAGCACCATTGATATTAAAACATCAATTTAGGTGGTGCTATGTAATAAGTTCAATTGAAGTTGAAATTAAGTGACTCATTTAATTGTATTTCTCATTAAATACAACGTTAGTGTCTAGACTAGTGTTTTAACACTAGTGATGCTAAATAATATTTATATATTTAAATAAATTGAGATACTTTCGAAAATTTAAAACCCATATCACGCCAATTTTAAAGGTTAAGAAGCTGAACCCTGATTTTTTTTCCCAAATTAATTACGTTGTCAAACACTAAGAATGGAAGGGGAATAGTTGGCTACAAGTCAAAGAAACCAAAATTCATGTACTATTGGAATGAGCTAATTCCTAGGCGAAATATTCTACAAATTTAACATTGACACAGACTCAGAGATTCCTAGGTCTCCTCTGATTCAACTCCCTTTTCATCTCTTCTCGCTTTCGGCCGAAAACAAGATAACTCTCTGGTATTTCTTGGACTCCCTCACTTGACTTTATGCATATAATGAATGTATTTAACAAAGGGTTCCTTCTAAACTAACAATTACATTATTCCAGGTTTTTTTTTTTTTTTTGCATGTGGGTTGTTTATCTTTTGTGGGTACGTATTTATTTTTTATGGTTTTCAGTCACATCATCATTGCTGTAAAGAATGCTTATAGCAAGTTGTGGTGGCTTAAAATTTAGTCTGTTATTTTCTTGTTATCATGAGTGCGGGCCTATGTATTCTCGGGGCAAGGCTCGAAGGAATAGTGATAGGAGTGAATTTCCGGACCTATTTTTGGATGATAAAGGGTTTGATTGCGACTCTCGTACCACTGCGGCTTAGGGAGAATTGGTTGCATTAGCCTACATTACAACATAGCGTGTTTTCAACAAAACTAGATGAAAGATCAATGGAGATTTTGTTTTGGATGGTTTTTATTATGTGTATCATCTTCAATTCAACACCTGTGAACCAAGAAAGGATTTTACATCGCTGTGTTTTAACGAAAATACAAGAAAAATAATGATAAATATTTAGTTTTGGATGGATTTACTTGTGAACCAAGAAAGGTTTTGACTATTGAATCTCTTTAGAACTACATGGTCAATTCTGGTAAGGATCTTAATTTCATAGTTTTATTTAAATTGATTTGCTCAGAGAAGGCGTGAGTTGGGACGACTTCAATATGAGTTCCATCTGCTGTTGTTTCCATGTTCATGATGTGGACGATAATACTGGTTCGAATACAAGGAACAAAGAATGTTTGCGTCCCAAATGCTGCTTTCAAAACTTAATAAATAAGGTAAAGTTAGGTACTTAATTTATCTTGTGCTAACATTTGATGCCAGTTTTTCACTTTCCTAATTTTGTAGTGTCATCGTCCTTTGTTTAGGACTCTGTTTTTCGTGTTCGTCAATTAAACATTGGTTTGTCAATTTCCTGGTAAAGAGTTATACCAGTTGTCCAAAAAACTTAAAAACGAATTTTCATCTGGCGAATGGTAAGAGCTTCGATAAAGTGCTAAACAAATATAATGTAGACATGTATGAGTTGGACTAGAGTAGTCCAGTGAGAACTGAGAAGCTCTGATCCCAGTGATGTGAATATCAGTTACTTATCTATCTATTTAGTCCCAGATATTTTTATTGGAATTGACCTTAACTTGTGTATGTTTGCATATAACAGACAATACCACTTGTTTGGATTAGTCCTATTACCATTTTTTGCACTCGTCATTAGTTTAAACTGTTTCGATAGTTGAGAAAAAATGTGAACATCATATAATGGTGATATATTGTCTTCTCATAAGTTTATTATCTGCCTTTGGAAAGCCGCAAATACGCAAATGTAATAAATCTGGTGACTGAATTTTCCAATCACCTTGTTTGTTGCAGTTCTTTAATATTTTTTTCCATTGTTGTTGTGGAATTATGAATATAAATATAATTATTATAATTTCATTGCTGTAGAAATGACCTTCATTTTAAATTTGTTACAGTCCAGGAATCTATTTAACGGAGGAGGATCTCATGCGGTCGCTTTATCTAATCGACAAGCAGCTCCGTCAGGTTCTGAAACGGCGCTTGACATTTCATTCGACACCAATCCATCTCATGACAGAACATTGCCAAACTGTGGCAATTCCCCATATTTGCAAGTGCAACATGATGTAGTAATGAGATTAGAGGAGAAGATTACTAGCCAATCCCGAGTTGTGCCGGAACCAAATAGACCAACTGATATTCACGGGAAACTAAAATTTTTACAAGAACACAAGATAGATGAATCTTATAGTGAAAGAGCGTCAACTAAATACCAATCCGAGTCCTCTCTGAAAGTCCTGTCATCAAGAGTGGAAAGTGGAATTGGCTATGAGTTCTCTTCACCAGACAATGAGGATGTATGTCCCACATGTCTTGAAGGTAATTATTATAGATTATGTATATGTAGTATCAACATGTGGAATTTTTGATAAATTCTTTTTTGATCAAACAAAATATTGCAGTGCTTAACAGGATTTATGCAATTGAACTATCGCCATTAGTTAATCTGCTAAAATTTGAAGTATTTTTCTTGCAGAATATACTCCAGAAAATCCTAAAATTATAGCAAAATGTTCTCATCATTATCATCTCGGTTGTATCTATGAGTGGATGGAAAGGAGTGTAAGTTGTCCTGTTTGTGGGAAGGTAGGAGGTTACTTGGCCTTCTTTCTTTATCTTATATGACAGTTCTATTGGCCAATGATCGTTCTCTGTGTATAAATTGCACATATTTTTGAAAAAAGATCAGGGATAGTTATGTAAGTAGGCTCGTTAACATATGTGAGAAATGCTGATGAAAGTAGTAAATTGTTACATAACCCAACTTTCTACTTAGATGAAGAAATTCATTACTTCATTTTTTACACTCCCATAATAAACCTGCACCTCATATGCGGCATGCTATTTTTACCATGATAACATCATGAAGAAGATATAAATCTCACTCTCTAGTACTGAGTACCCTTCTTTCATTAGCACTAAGAGACTAACAGCAGAGGAAAGACCCGCATAGAAGATAATTATACCTTTTACATAGCATCTGGTATTTACGTAGTCAGGCCTTTGTAAAGCCTTCTGAGATTATTTGAAAGGCAAGTGACACGGGCTCTTAGCTTCAGCCACAAATATTACTAGTGGACTGAATTAACACGACCCTCCTAATAATATCCAGTAAAACCCTTAAAACATTAGTGAGGAGTGCTTTGAACTCACAGAAAAGTGAGCTACATCATTTTGACATCTTCAATTCGCTATATTTATGTTTTCCACTGAATGCATTGGCAAATTTTTTTTTTGGCTGGGTGGACAGTTGCTTTTGAAATAAACTAGCGTCTATAGTATATATGTTAGCTTTTTTTTTGTTCATTTCTCTTGTTATTGTTGAGTAAAAGTGTAAAGTGTAAAGTATGCAATGTGCACTTTCCTCCCCGAAATTGCTGAGACTCGAGTTTTATTTCATAGACGGTTATTACATTGTCAGCATGAATTGCTATTGACTTGATTCCATTTTCTCTTTTATTTCCTCTTCTCCTGTCTAGATTATGCTGTTTGATGAATCGGTTTAAACTGCCACTGTACAAGGACTGGATATATGCTAGAGGATATGAAATGTAAATTTGCTGATGCCGGATGCAAGGTGGGTTCATAAAATGTTTTTGAATATGGATTATCGAAGGATACATATCATTTTGAGGTCAAATTCTATATTTTTTGTTTTCCTTTTCTGATCCACCCAAAATTCTGTTAATTCTCTGCCCATGATGGATGTTTTGAAAATTTAGCAGTAATCAATAATATGTTTTACTCTTCGAAATCTTGCTTTTTCCTCTTGTTTGTGCGTTTCTGTGCAATCAAAGGAGTATAAACATTCTGGGAAGCTGTGTGCTTTAATCTTATTCTCCAGTAAGGGAAAATATTAGGTTGTGTTCTATTTGAAGGCATAAAAACTGGTGGGGCTAGTTGGTTCGACTGGAAAAAAATACGAACTGTATCATCAATCGATCGATTACATGCCTTAGACCCTTTCTCTTCTGCAATTCAAGTCTAAAAAATCGCTGATAATAATAAACAGACAATGGTGAAGATGAAAATAATAAAGATCATATGTTATACAGCAGCATTAATATCAGAAAATATGAATTATTGTAAAAGGAATCATAATGCATAAATCGAAGTCACATATGTAATGTTATACATACATAGATAACATTATTTCATATTTTGAAACGTATTTAGAGTTTCTTTGCTGGCGAAATACTCCTCGTAAAATACAGTCCTATAAATAATTTGCTCAGAGGAGTTGGAAATTAGCAAAGACAATAGACTCATACATAAGAGATACATGGGAGTATATTATTCTCTGATCCCAATATAATCCCAAGCTACTTAAAGCAGCAGTCTATATATTTTTATTTCATGTAGTAAAGCATCCAAGATGGCATGAATACAGTGAATCCAGATTGAGGTCAAGTTCATTCCTTGTGGCTTCTGCTGATTCTCCTTCATATGCACCACTGCATCACATAATATACCAATTACATACTATCAAAAATTAGGCCAAGTATCTACTTGTAGGCAGTATTCGATTCGATTCGATTCGGCTCGACTCGACTTGACATTAAAATGTATGATAACTAAATTTTTTTCTTGATTAATAGTGTCGATGCATATTCCAACTTACCAAACAAGCCACAAAGCAATTAAAATGAGTGTCATGTACGAAAACGTGTATAAAAGAGACAAGCACAAACAATTTTCAAATTCTTTATTGAACTTTTAAGGATATTAGAAAACTAAGCAACAGAAGTTGTTGACAAAGAATAACGAGAGTTGGAGAATAGTTGAGAAAGCTTAAATCCTATTCAAATAATCGAATTTCTTGTGGCCAATCCGCAGGAGAATTTTGCTTTTAAGTGTTGAGGCAGCAAATTAGAGTTGTGTTGGCACCTCACATATATTTGAGTTTTCCTTAATTGTTGAGTAATAAAAGGTTGTTAAGTGTTCTCGTATCTATTTGTTCAATCACTGTTTTCGTTTGCCTTAGTGAGAATTTCGTGTGTTAGTGTGGCTAACTTGGGCTGGGCAAAACCCAACCCAAATTGCTCAACTTGACCAACCGATTGGGTTTTTAGAGTTCAATTTGATTGAGTTGGATTGAAAAATCAAATTTGAAGTTAGGTTGAATTTGATATCGGGTTATGAATTAAAACCCAAACCTAATCCAACCCGATGAGTTGAAAATATTAATATCTGAAATGAAAAAAAAAAAAAACCTTAATGGAAAACAATAGGGAAGATAAGAGGGCTTATAATTTATAAATGTCCATTTTTTTATACATAGATTGATATATATGAATACTATGTACAAATGATAAATTATATAAAATAAAAATTAAGGACATGATGAGGAAATGAATGAATCCCAAAAAATTGTAAAAAAAAAAAAATGCTTCATAATTTTAAACTTATTTATATATTATCTTTCAAAAAAAATTCCTTGTATTAGTGTTAAAAAAAAAAAGGAGGTTTTCAAGTAATTTCAAACTTTTAAAAAAAGGTCTAAATTCAACAAAAAGAACCTTTAATAGAATTATAATATGGGGCATTTACTAAAAAAGTTTGTGGTGTGAACACCCTTAAATGCAATTGAAATCTTAGTCCTAGAAGAAAATCTCAAGAATACCATAACAAAATTTTAATGTCATAAGAGGATAATTTAAAAACTAGTAAACTACTATAGGATATTCTAATCACAACAATCATAACAATACTGAAATCCCAAAAACTACGAAAATAACACTCATGTAACAAAAATACCAAAAACAATCCCTTGATTAAAAAAAATAATAATAATGCATGTCACGGAGATTTACGTTTTGACCTAGACTAGACCAAAGTTTAATATTGAACACTAAAGATGGATAGTACCATGTAATCCAATTTTTTTGGGGTCCATCTCAGTCTCTCAAGATAATATGAATATTTAAACAAATCGATTTCACACAAATATATGCATGTCATGAGGATATTTTCATTCGAGCGCACACAGAGATTTATTTTCGCGACATCAATTAATTTAATATTGTTGATCTTTGTCCATACTAAACCTAGAATTAAGATACTAACCCGATGTTGAGTCGAGGAAGTTGAGGAGCCATTAAGAACGGTGGTCCAACAGCACCATGATTAGGATTAGGAAGTTCCCACTGTGGCTGTATTGCCATTTCCTTCCCCTTCTCTTTGATCTATTTGCAGATGACAGCCAGTAATTTCTATTAGGTTCGAATTCAATACAAGGAATGAGACAAGCAGCTCGAGGAGACGAAGGATAATTGCAGGATTCATGGTGTTGTGCATGTTTCCCGAGCTTAAAAAATTTACTTAGTTATATTTATAGTTCTATTTATACGTAAATAAGCTTTATATGTTTTGTCAATCAAAAATTTGAAAGTAACTATTATCTTGTTAGCAAAATAAAAAAGTTCACACTTTTTATTACTTATTAGTAAGCTCATCCATCGATGTGACATACCTTCTTTTCCAGCATGTTGTTTTGTTCTCGTAATGCCTTCTCCTGTAAAAATAGAAAAGAAAAGAAAATGCTACGAGTCTAGGTTACAATATCATGGATTAAAAGTGTTTTCTCATTGCATCTATCATATTGATACTACTTGATAGATAACATTACGCATTATAATATATGAGATTTTTTAACTTTTTCCTTCGCTAATGGTCTTAATTACTGTCCATGGCTTCATCCGAACCTCCCTTTGTATGTTTCAAATACTTCATTAAAAAGAAAAAAAGAACACATTTTTAGCTTTTATGAATATGTTACCTTTTTTTGGCATTTCTATTGCCAAATAATTACATGAGTTGCAAAGTGCTTCTGAACCTCTGTCCAAAACAATTGCACAGTAAACCTAGAAGTTTCAAAAACATATTAACCTGTTTGATGTAGCTTAAATTGCACTTCTGCAAAAGATGGAAATGCCCTCTTGCTTGTGAGTTGTAATTTCTCCAAAAAGTTTTGTAAAATACACTTTCGATATTTTCTTGATATGTTGGCAAAGACATGCCACTTTTCGTCCGAGGAGTTAAAACAAATTTTCTTGCCTATAATGGAACTTAACTTTCAATAACAAACCCTAAAGGGGTTTTAGACTAAAGTTCATTTCTATAATATATAAATGATGTTTATCTACTTGGCTGAAAGTTGGGAGTTTATAGCCCTTTGTGCAGTGAGATTATTAGGTCTCATTATTGTTACAAATGGAAGTCCCAAGTGTAATATACACTTGCTGCAGAGAACAGTGATTACTTTTATCATAAGCAGTAATAATTTTAAGATTGAAAGCACAAGTGCTTAAGAGACAACCTTTTTCTGCATCCCAGAGATTGACTCGTGCAACAGTTGATTCTGTTAACAAAATATCAGAGCCTTTAGATGTCACATAAAAAATTGAATAAAGAGAAACCATTTCTGCGGAAAATATAAATAATCACATCATACTTTTCTAGATCGAATATTCTTAAGAGCAGTGTCAATCTGTTGCTCCAAAATTTGAAGATCTTTCAGGCTCATCGAGTCAAGATTTTCTCCCATATAGTGGCTGAGAGGACAAGCAAACTATAGAGTAAGAGAAACCGTAAAAAGTGATCCTTGTTTACTCATCTCTTGAATATACTGACTAAATTTTTTACCTATGATTCCTTTGCAGAAGTTCAATTCTAGCTTTAAGTTTAGAGTGTTCTAGTGCCCAGTTTGCCTGCATAATTCAAATATTGTTACAAATTTGGAAATTTTAAAACATTACCACCATGGGAATGGGTCCTAAGCAAATATGTAAACCAATACAAATCATAATATTCGAACAAGTAATACATACCCTAAGGACATGTTAGAATGCAATATCAGATAGGACCTGACATTGTAAAAAACAATATTTCTGTATCTTTTTTAACACTGTCGACAGTACTACCAAAAAAATTGCTTGTTGAATTCAGAACTCACAGGTGATTGAGGTTCATTTGCAACTAATTGCCTCTCAGCGAATGAATATCTTTCATACCTCTCAAGGATTCTGTCCATGCTGTTATAGAAGAAAAAGTTAAGTTTCCACAGAATGCAATGTTTATTCATGCACACAGCACAAAGTTCATTGGTAGAGTCAATGAGTTGATAAATTAACTCTCACAAATTAGGAAGCAAGGATACTGCACACAAATCAAAGTTTTCAAAGCATATTCCAATTTACGTCTGCGTAATTATCTTGACATTCTTATCATATATTGTCCATTTTGCTAATATTCTGGTTAGCTCAAAGTACGTTGAATTTGTAAATGGTTGAATTTTATTAGCATTGTTGCATATTTCTTGAATTCTCTGAACTAACTTGAAAAACAAGAAAAGTTTGGAGGTAAAAGAATTATTTAGAATTCACTAAAGATTTTTGGGAAGCAAGCAAAATCAAAATATAAAATAATGAAAAGAAAAATCTAGAATTCCTTAAAGACTAAATAAGATAAAATAATGAAAAAATAAGAATTTTCTAGAGGCAAGTCACCAACTTTTGTATGCTATAAATAGGGGTTGTCACTTCAATTGTTGTGTATAGAAGTCTAAAAGTATAGCCATTGTAAAAGTCCCCGCCATTGTAAAATTCTATTTTTCAATAAATTAAATTTTCCTCATTCAATTATCTTGGTCAATTTAAAATTACTTTTTTATACTATTTTTATCCTACAAAATATACTTCACATAAGCTACCAAATCTTTCCAATCTAATTTACTTATTGCTCCTACCAACTATAAAATATCATCAGTGGTATTAGAGTTTCGTTCAATTGATATTTGGCATAAGCATATACTATGGATGACGCTTTCTGTTCTCAATTCATATTCCAACATTTAATGGAGACAATTATGATTTCTGATCCATTAAAATGAAGACCTATTTTTGTGCGCAAAATTTATGGGATGTCGTCAACAACGGGTATACTAACTTAGATGATATGTTCACTCTAACTGCTGCACAAAAGAAGGAACTTCAAAATAATCAACAAAAAGATTCGCTAGCACTACTAGCTCTACAAATGAGTTTGACGGACACATATTTTTCGAGAATCGTGAAAGCTAAAGCAGCAAAAGAAGCTAGGGATAAATTGAAGGAGAAGTTTTATGATAATGACAAGATATGTATTTGCCGTCTTAAAACTTTAAGAAGGAATTTTGAAAATCTAAAAATAAAAGATTCTGAAACTATAAACGATTATTATTCAATAATAGATGAAATAATAAATCAACTAACATTTTTTGGAGATGATGTTCCGAAAAAAAGTTGTTGGAAATTTTTTAATTATTTGCACATAAAAATAGATCGAATTATTACAGCTATTGAAAAGTGTAAAGATGTAGATAAAATAATAACTACAGAATTAGTGGATTCACTAGAAGTTCATGAAAAAAGATTAGAAATGCGTTATGAAATTAACACATAAAACGCTTTTCAATCTAAAGTTAATATGTTTTTTCAGAAATCTAAAGAAGTAAAGAGAAAATTTAAAGAAAATTAAAAAAAACTCAAGGAAAAGAAATTGATAATAACGGCAAGTATCCTTAACGTGATGTTTGCTTCATTTGAAGCTTGTGAGATTATAGAGAAACTAGCTGGTTTTTCATTGAATTGTTGACAAATCTTTTGATTATTCAATTACAACGACAATTGACTCAAACTTTCCATTCAACCTCCTAAGGATCTTTGCAACAATCCTTTCATCATCATTTGTGTCTCCGTTCACTCTTAAATGATTTGAGATAGAGATAACTCGATTGTTGTAGTTTTCAATGGATTCAGTCTCTTTCATCTTAAGATTGTTAAACTTACTCCATAAAGTTTGAACTCACACCATTTTTCCTTTGTCTTCTCCTCTATATGCAGCATGGAGAATAATCCATTCTTGCTTAGCTGAAGTTGATTTAAAAATCATCTCAAATACAATAGGATCTATCAGTTGATAGATGAAATACAAATCATTCTTGTCCTCCTTTCGAGTTTCTTTCAAATCATTTGATTGTTTAGTTGTGAGAGTTGCAGATCCATATAGGATATTCATCTTAATGATCCACTGATTATAATCCTTCCCATCAAAAGAGGGAAGTGTGGCTGCAACATGTTGTTTGATGCCGTAACTCATTTATAACAAATAAGCTCTGATACTACTTTGTAAGGGATAAACACACCTCAAAGGACTAAGAAAAGTGTGTTCTTGATAAAAGACAATGTAAAAAAAATTAGAGGAATTGTTGCATTCAAACATTCTTTTTATTGATTGTAATTTGAAAGAATCCAACCTTAGAATGCAAATACAAAGAACCTAAATAAATTGTACTCAAACAACTGAGTACATAAATAAAATAACCATAGAACTAAGTACATTAATTAGAATGTTCATCAAGCATGACCAACATGCATCTAATTTACAAATTCCAACAATGGTAACACAAATATCAAATTATAAGTTAAATAAAATATTTATTAATAGAAATTGGGAAAAAATACTAAATGGTTTAAAAGGTAATGTTCGAGTAAAACTGAACTATACCAAAGTTGGTTAAGTGTATATTCTGTTGTTCAAAATTTCAATTGGAAATATTTGGGCTTTCAACACTAGTATGAGTTTTTTTATTATTCCAATGGTTACATTAGAGCTTCTCAATTTTTTTTTCGTAAATTTTCTTTTTCAAACTCAAATTTGTTTCTACAACACGATTGAGTTTGAAAAATATATTAAAGATATGTGGACACCTTTAGCAATTTTTTCAATTATTTCCATAATTGAATAATTACGCAATTATTGTATCATTTCCTTTTCGCAGCTTTTTGAACCTTCATAAATAGGGTGATTCGCTTAGTAATGTACATCACCTATTACTTTCAGTACTTTTGTTTCATTTACCTTTATATTATAGTTCCTAGAATACCTTAGCAGCTAATTTATTTTTCTCTCTTGAACTTTGATTATTAAACATTTCAATTTTTTGCTTTTGGTATTCCTCAATATGAGAATGATTCTCGGGGAGGGGTTTGTGTTTTTTCCATTGTTCTAAAGAGCCGTGTCTAGACTTAGGCACGAAACATGCGCTAAACGTCTCGTCTCATGCTTTTTCGCACTTTTTATTTTTTATTAATTTTTTTCGTGCCTAGACACGCTTTTTAACCCCTTTTTTTAAGCTTGTTTTTAGCTCTATTATGATTTTTTTAAATTTAATTATTAAATGATTTATGTATTGATTTAAAAATTTAAAATAAGAGAACACCTTTTTTTATGTTTTATCACGTTTTACACTTTTTTGAACACTGGAATTTCCTTACAATCTGATTTATTCTAGTTAGAAAGGCACTGCAACTCTTATATCCAGATTTCAAGAATTCCTCGAAGGAAGCCCCATTCATCAAAGACAACCAAACTAGGAAAATATCTATTTTTAATTAGAAGGAATTTATGTAAACGGCCAAAAATCATAGTTAACCAGGAAATCTTGAAGATAAAATGAAAAGAATGAAGAAATAAGGTATGTTATTAAACAGTGTTATTATTTGCTTTTAGATTAGTTATCAAAATGATGAACTTTAGTTTTGCCAGATGAGTGCAGTTCAATCTGTGATTCTCTTTGGGATTTAGTCATTTGGTTTAACTAACAAGACTAGTACTAGCTTTCACATTATAGAAGAGAAAACTTTATTCATTTCTCCAATTGTAATTAGCTTCTTCTTCTTCTTTGAAGTATCAATGCTAATAAGGCAATACTTTGATCTTAAAACCAGCAGTTAACATTTCAGTTAATCTTTGACTCACCTTTGTGTTGAGAAAGTGGGAGGAGAAGCCATACACACAAACGATAAGGGAACTGGGCAATTCTTCATTTTATTTAAATCAATTCAGCCTTAAGTTGATATACAATCAAATTTATAATTTTGGCTAGCAATATTTTTATCAAGTGAAATAAAGGAGGATTTGTCTTTTTTTCCAGTATAATCTGATTTATTTTTTTGTCAGAAAGGCAATGCAACTCTTACCTCCTGAATTCAAAAATTCCTTAAAAGAAGCCCCATAATATTAATGAGTTGAGCATGCAATTAGTACAGAAACATAAACCAGTGAATTTTACAAATAGAAATAAGAACTGAACATTACTGTTCTCCAATAAATCTAAGAGAATTCATTAAACGCTAGATATAAAAAGATAAAAACATGAATACATCAAGAAAATCAAGAACTGAAAAGAACATAAAAATTAATGAAGAGAGGTGAAACTAAGAAACCCTAAAGAAAATAACAGATTTTATTACCAGAAGAACAATAATAATATCAGATATAAATAAAGAAAAGAAAAAAAACATACCAAGAATCAGTGGAATACTCAAAGAGCTTCCCCTTGTAGGAAAAAACAATCAACGCCACTTCTGCATCACACAGTACAGAGATCTCATGGGCCTTCTTTAGCAATCCAACTCTCCTCTTTGAGAAAGTTACCTGTCTGTTTATCTTGTTCTCTATCCTCTTCAGTTGTACCTTTCCTCTTCCCATTCTCTCTCTCTCTCTAAATTTGCTCCCAAACTCAAAACAACCCTAAAAATGGAAAGCCAGATATTATAATAATTTTTTTAACACCTACTAGACAGATAAGAGTTAGTTATTTCTCTCTTGGTGAAAGTTTTTAAGGTACAGTAAATTTTCATTTCTTGTATTGTTTCCTTTGAGTGGCCAACTTGCTGTCTGATAAAGCACCTATGCAGATGGAACAGGATGTGAAACCACCATAGAAAACTTGGTGGTTTTGTCGAATGCGTTGTCGAGTTGTAATTGGTTCTTGGCCTTTTGCTTACGTTGTTATATGGTGGTTTTTTAGTAATGGGTTATTCTTAAGATGTTTCCGCACGATGAGTACTGTTTACTTGGTCAGAAAATGTACGGAATCTGAGTATACTTTGATGACCGTGTGACTTTTTTTTTTAATCCCAGCATAGCCAGACTATTTTCTGGACCTCAAGCCACCAGTTTCTCGGCGACTCAAAGGGGTAAATCGCGGGTACAGTGGCTCCTAGGTTCCTGCACTACTTTTACTCCTGGCCCCAGGTTCCTGCACTGTTGACGGCGCTTGTGAATTAATAAATACTTTCATTATAACTTGGAAGCAACTAGCGAGTTCGTTGCACTAGAAAATTTGTGTTCTTTCTCTTGGTTACATGTATTTTTTCCATGTGGTAGTGATTTTTTTTTTATATCAGAACTCGGTATAAAAGTTGGCAGCTCAAATTCTGACATTGCTCAGGCTGTTGACACCTTTTTAAATATTATCCTTTTCAAACTTATTTTCTATCATACATTTTGTGAAATTTATGATTTTTATTAACTCTTTTATCACTTTTATCAAAATATCTTAAAAATTCGATTTTCGTCTAAACCACACAGGGACTTAATTGAAAGATAATGTTTAGATCAAGTTTTTTGATGGATCATTTTTTATGAAAAATTTGTTTTTATAGTTGATGAAATATTGTTAAAGATGTTCTAGTAGACCAAATTAATGCTTTGATGCATGGCAGAGGCAGATTTATATGGTAGCATGGGGTCAGTAGACCCCACAAAAATTTCCATTTTCTTAAAGACATTTTTATTTTTTTACTTCTCCCTATTTGCACGAGTTTTTTCTATTCTTTCTCCCAACTTCTCTCAAGTCTATGGGTGGATACAACTTGAATCAAATCAAATCAAACTGGACCCCACCCGACCCGAATTGAACCAAATCGAATTGAGCAATCTTCTTAAATTAAATACTCGAACTGGTATTGAATCGAGAACAAAAGAGTTTAATTTAATTCACGATTTTAGATTAAGAACCGAATAATTGAATAAAAATCGAATCTTTATAATTTTTTTTATTTTTTATCTTAAATAAGTCAAATTATTAATTTTTTTTAAATAAATCTGCTAACTAATTAATTTAGCTCAAACTTAAAATATGATTTTCTTATTTCTAATTTTCAATCCAAACCTAATTTAATTAAATTGATCTAAGTTTTACCCAAACATGTTATTCTACTGTAGTACCGATTCTACTGGAGAAATCGAATTGAAAGCCTGTTTGTGTCTCTCTTTATTATTGTGACATCGCTATCTTCCTCTTCCTGTAATTATAACAATCAAATATATGAAGAATTTAGCAAAGAGAGACACAAATGATATCATAAGATTGGACTATATTATTTTGTAAAATCTAATATTAAACATGTCATTGGTTGAATTAATATAGCGTAAATATTAAAAAAATATAATTATTGTATGGAACTCGAGAATCGAGCCGAACCGAACTGACCCGAATGGAACCGAACCCGAACGGTTCCATAATTAAATGACCCAACGATTCCACTTACTAAATACCCGAAAATTTGGATTCGATTCAATTCGATTCAATTATAGCCCTACTCAAGTCCTTAATCTCTTCCCATTTTTTTATCAAACAATTCTCCTTTTCTACTTAGCTCATCTCCACAAATGCCAGTGACTTCTCCATTTTAAATGAAAAATCTGCATTTCCGAGTGTAGAACAAAATATACTCAAGTGTTCAAGAGAAAATGACTTTAAGAATATAACTTTTACCTTAATTTCTGACCCCCGCAATGAAGAACGCCTGACCCCACCACTAATGCATGGTAAAAAAATGTGAAAATGATCAGAAGATGCAAAATGGGAGAAATTGGAAGGACGGACTATAATTATTATTAGATTGGATCTTGCTTATGAGGTTAAATTACAATTTCCGACAGTAAAATGTCATTGATTACGAAATTCTATGATGTAGTTCACAATTATTTGTAATTTTAATATTTCTTTTTTTGTATTTCCATCTTCATCTGAATTTCTCCTTAAATAAATTGAGGGAATTTGACGCAAATGGTCCCTAACTTTTATTGTAGTTGCCTGAGCCATTTGAATTTCGGTTAAATTGAAAAGTCGTTCTTTCATGTCCAACTTAGAGCAGTGTTTTTAACATAAATCAATATAAAAAAATTTTTGGCAGTATGCAAATATATATACAAACTTGTATCTGAAGTAGAGTTTGTATCAAGTCTTGTTTTAATTTCTCAGTCCTAGCTCTAAAATGAAACCTGTGATCTGCTGCGAATCCTTCACCCTGAAACATATAAACTGTTTCCTGCAATTCTTCTTTAAGAAAAGCATTAGCAATGTCAATCTGTTGAATATCCCAGCCATAAGACATAACAAATGACAATTATCCTGATTGTAGAAGGCGATGTAACTGGGCTGAAAGTTTCAAAGTAATCACTCCCAGGTGTTTGTTGAAAACATTTTGCTACGAACCTTGCTTTGTACCCTTCAAGCGACGCATTTGTTGGAAATTGGTTTAAAACATGAAAAAGATTGGTTAAGAATAAAAAATCAAGCATTGAAAAGTGTGACTTCATATCAACTTCGGCCAAAACGTAACCTATTTATTTGATCTTTACCGCTTTGAAAGGGACTTGGGGGCGAAGCCCCCGAAAGAACCGGGATCGACCTGTATCTCAAAAGAGAATTTTGATTTTTCGTTTATAACTAGTATCTCAAAATCAATTTCGGATGAATGAAAAATTGTGGTCCAAAGATTGGAAAGAAAGATGTGGAAAATCGGATGACCCTGCTCGAGCAATAGTGCCGTCGCCGAGCGACGGGCTTACTGAAATTATCACTCTAGCGACGTAGCTAGCGGACAACGGCTGAGAATCTAGAAATACGCGACTTTGTATTTTGGCTCACACTATTTCGTCCACAATCCTTCAACATCTATAAATAGGACCCTAGAGATGTCTCCATCTTCACACAAATGATATGCAATCATAATAATTCATTTTCTCTCAATTCTCAACCAAATTCTTGCATTCTTGNGGCGCGACATTTCATTCACAACTCCTCATTTTCTATATATATAGGATACCTTAGACGTTCCAATCTTCATACCAATGATATTCAATTATATAGCTTTCATTTTCTCTCTGTTCTCAACCAAATTCTTGCATTCCTGTGCATAAATTCTGGTTTTCTTCACTTTGCATACCAGAGTTCGTAAACCAAGTTCTGGTTTTCCGTCTCTTCTGTGTTGTAGTGCTACTCACACATGAAGATAGTCATTGTATCTTAGGAGTTGATTGCCATAAATCGTAGGCACCGTTGCGGGACAAATTCGACTTAAAGACAAAGTGTTCAACACTTGCCTCGACTTTGATATTATTGCTACTATACTACATATTTTTAAGAATTTATTTGAAGTACATTTCCTATCGTTACTCTGTCGAAATTTCTACAAAATTTTCAAAGATTATTTGAAGAATTTCTAGACGTTATTTGTCACTCCATACACGAGATTTTCCAACACTATCTACACCTTGATGTAGAACAGAAGGGTGAATGAGTTAAAGAAGAATTTGACCGAAAAGGGCTAAAAGACAATAATGCAGAAGTGGTAGTGGAGCTCTGGTTTAGGCCCATAATACCATTTTGAAAAGAGAATGACGAGACAATCAGAACTCACCACTGTACTTTGACATATCATGAATTTTGGGCATTCGAGTTCGTTTAGGACTCGAAACTGCTTTTTAAAGTTTAGTGTTATTTTTTGTTATTAAGTTTACTTCGAATTCTTTGCAATTTTAGTTTGTCTAAACTAATTTTTCATGTGAACCCTTATAAATGAAGGGTTAATTCATCATTTTTGATCATCTTACATTAATAAAAATTTCGTGAGTTTATTTTTCCTTAAACTTGGTGGATTCTAAAATTGTATTTTTAAGGTTTTTGCTTAAATTCCTTGTTTCGCGTTGCGTCACACCCACTCGTTACCAACTGCATTCTTAGGATCAGTTTTGGTAGCAAGACTCCAAGTTTTCTTGGCAAGCAATGCAGCATCAACCGGCCGCTTTGGATCCAGCAATGCCTCCCTAGTTGATGTTGGTTCAATGGGCTGTGAGAAGGTGGCCACAAAGGCAAAACTTTTGGGTTTGTAGAATGTAGACTTGGATCTGGTTTGCATGGAGTAAAAAGGTCTTTGTGGAGAAGGTTCAAATGTAGGTTGCACAAGAATTACTCAAAAGGATTATTGTCTTGTTGATGAGCATACACAGGACTATGATCAGGTTGTGAAGGGGATTGATGATTCAATACCGAGAAATTTTAACCGAATTGATACCAAGGCTTATAACTTGGTCGAAATTGATTGGCTAGACTTTTTTTCCATTTTTCGATGGTGTCACGTCAAGTGTTGGCTGTCAAAGTTTTCTGTTAAAAAAATTGCACTTATAACAAGATTGTTATTCAATAATGACTGAAGTTGGGGAGCATGTACAGCCAAATTTTGAGATGATTATAACTTGGTTTTTCTTATGGCTGGGATATTCACATAGAAGCGTGCTTTTGTAAATAGCACCTTAACACAACTCTGGTCATATCTTGTAAATATGGATCAACTGTATTATCAACTATGTTTAAGTTGAATTCATATGCTTGAGCTTCAAGTTCAAATTATTTTTCTTCTCTACATGCACCAACTCCAATTCATTAATACTTTTCAACTTTTAAATTATTTTAGAGGTATACCGTTCAATGTGACTACTCGATTTTTATTTAGTCTGGAGTTGGAATTGATCCTGCAATTGAGTCGATCCATGTGACGAGGCGGGTCATGCAACACATTTTTGTTTTTAGAATATTAAATTTTTTTTTTAAAAAAATTACCATTCCTATCCAAATAAGATGTTGGTTATGTCGAGCTCAATCCTTTATTGAGCCTTTAAACTTAGACATGTCAGTCCAACCCGATCTATTTTAAACTTGTAATTTAACTTTTGTGTCGGCAAGAGATGCTTTTTGCAATAAAGAGTAATGATGTTCATCCCTACTGGGGTTGAGCCCCAATCTATATGGCAATTACATGATATTAAATGATATATTTATTTAAATACAAAGTTACATGACTCATTTAATCGAGTCTATCATTTAATGTCATGTAATTGCCACATAAACTGGAACTCAATCCCAGTGGGGATGAATAGCATTATTCTGCAATAAGTGCTAGTTTTAGTAACAAGTATAGGATTATTAGCACAAAATGTCCTTACGTTTGGAGTTGAGTGTGCAAAATGTCTATACATTTCAATTTTTTGCATTTTCACCAGTGGAAATCATCATTTTCATCCATTTAATCAATAAAATGACAATTATGCCCTCCTATTTAAATAAAAAAGAAAAATAAAAAGAAAAATAAAGAAAAAATTGTAACCATACTTCCAAATTTTTCAATAAAATACAAATAAATCCTAAATAAATAATTAAAAAAAATACCCACTTTCTTTGTCACCGCCATTTTCACTCGCCAGAAACACCACACAACCGCCACTTTAGCCACCGGAAACCATCACCACCATATAGCCCTCCATCCCGTTGTCACCAAATTGGCGCTGCCAAATCATTCCCTTTCTCTTCCACCGGAAACAAGCTCTGAACCCACTAAGAATCATCTTATGTTCTCACATTTGGTTAGCTGGAAAAATGGTGGCAGAAAATGCGTTTACAAGATATATCTAAGGGGGAAACTTGGGCGTTGTTCAAGAACTAGGATATTAATTGGTATTCTGACACAAGGAACCATAAAAGTAATTACGAATTTGAGATTGTTGAGGTCTTGTCAAACTATGCCAATACTATTGTTACGTTATTGGATAAGGTGAAAGGGTTACATTTCTTTTTGTTCGAACAAACATGGAAGGAATGGTATCGATTCCAACGAAAGAACTATTCAGATTCTCTCATAGCATTCCTTCATTTCAAATGACTGGGAAGGCATGACCAAATGTTCCCAAAGGATCATATGAACTTAACCCTGCTTCCTTCCCTGCCAATCTTGGTGAAGATGTGGAATCTGAACCTACTGAGGCTGGAAAGATGTACACCACTGCTGCTGCTTCTAAATTTTTGGCAGATGTGGATCCGAAGGTGAAGTTTGAGAAAAACGCTCCCAAAGAGAAACTGAAAGGGAAGTTTTTGGGAAATACATTGATTGCAGGTTTGGTGACGGCGGGATGGAGGGCTATATGGTGGGGGTGGTTTGGATGGCTAAGGTGGCGGTTGTGTGGTGTTTCCAACGAGTGAAAGTGACGGTGGAAGAGAAAAGTCATGCTTTTTTTTTTTAATTATTTATTTGTGATATATTTGTATTTTATTGAAAAATCTGGAAGTATGATTGCAATTTATTATTTATTTTATTTTATTTTTATATTTATTTAAATAGGAGGATATAATTGTCATTTTATTTATAAATTTAATGAAAATGACAATTTTCACAATGAAACGTGAAAATAGGGGTTAAAATGCAAAAAAATTGAAATGTAAGAACGTTTTGCACACTGAACTTCAAACGTAGGGATGTTTTGTGCTAATAACCCAACAAGTATATATAGAACGTACTTGCATGGTCTAAGAAGGTTGGACCGTGATAGAGACTGAAACCTCCCCAATAATATTGCTTGAAACCTACTTTTGACATAAAATTCATGTCAAAGTTTGAAGCTCGCACTGGTTCTTTAAATAAAATTTCAATGTAAAAAGTAATTAAAAATTGCAGTTTGGTATTGTAAACGTCTTTTAAAGATTGTATTCCCGAATCAACAACTTGGCCTATTAGCTCAGTTGGTTAGAGCGTCGTGCTAATAACGCGAAGGTCGCAGGTTCGAGACCTGCATGGGCCATTTTGTTTTGAAAATACCAGAAATTTCATTTTGCCAACAATCGAGCTAAACTGCTAGGTATGTTTGGTTCTGGGACTTTACGTCTCACACTCCCTCGGTTTAGTAGCAGATACAGGCCCTGGCCCAGGAGGTAATATCTTTTTGGGTAAAAAAGTAATAAACTTTTCCCTTTGAAAAAGAATTTCTTTTTTCATCCTTTTTTTTTAGAGATTTTTATTCTTGAATAAATAGAAGGATGTATCATGTTAAAAATTATTTTTATTACAATTTATACTCATAAATTTTGTTAGTTGATTGTAAAAAGTTTAAGCAATATGTTTAATCTATAGTAGAAAAAATAATCTAATTTCTCCAAACAATATACAAAAAATTTATAAATTTAGTATTAAGGGCTAGTATGTATAAAGAAATTACATAATAATTATTAATAATATAATCGATGCCAAAATGGAAAGAGAATTTTTATGGATCTTTAACAAGTTAGATTTGTCAACATTTCTTTACCTAGTTTTATTAATATTGATAATCTATTTAAAAGTTTTTGTTTGTTGAATTATATGTGAATTGATATTTCTCTAAATTTTTTATAGTACAGTATTCAAAGAAACATAATGCTTTTACGTGATACTTGAAGAATTGTCTCAACTTCTAGATAATGCGTCTCACACTAAAATAGGAGCCTCAATAATTTAAAACTCTTATGCCAAGTTGTTTTACTAAAAGAATCTTTGAGTTAGATTTTTCCATCCGTAATAACTAGAGACACTTTAGTTTTAGATAATACTACTTGTATATAAATAATTATATAATGATTTACATACAGATGATGTGTCAAAAAGATAGTTAGAGTTTTCTTATTTTATTCGATTGAAAATATTATGTTCAAACCATATCTCATAACATCATATGTATGTAAATCATTATGTAACCGTTAATTTTAACCATATATTTTATAGGTTCCAAACTACACATATCATCAACTTTTATAAAAAAAAAAAATACTAAAAATATAATTTTTAATCCTACCAAACAGTGGCTAAAGATAAATGTGAAGTTTTTTCTTGGTGTTATTCTTCCAAGAAAAAGAAAAAAAAGAAAAAGAAAAAGAAAACCGATCACCAGTCAGCTTAAATATCAAGGCTTTGCTCACTCGAACACTCAACATATTAGGATTATTATATTGACATACATTTTATAATATTATATGTATGTATATATATGGTACATGTGGAAGAGAAACAACGACAACTTCAGTAATAGAGATGCATACTGTGAAGCGAAGAAAGAGATAATATAAATGTTAAAAGTATTAGGGTTCTGCAGAGGTTTTATTAGGTCCAGTTACTTTGAATGTATATTTGTCTCCATGGTCGAATAGGAATAGAGGGGGGACCCGGGGGGGGGGGGGTGGCGGCGGCTGGGGGGCTGTTAAGAACCTATTTTTGTTTGTTTTCATATTCTCTTTCTTTGTAATTTCTATTTTTTAAGTTTAAAGAAAACCATAGGATTTGTTTGGTTATAATGCAATCAAATTAATAAAAAAAATAATAGTAAAAAGTAATAAAAGATCATGAATAATATTTTGGCAATCATTTATATTTTTCAATGGTGAGTAACATTGACATAGACATGAATCTGCTAAAAGTGACCATCAAGGTGAACTTTAAAAAATGAAGAATTCTTGTTCCTTTAAGGAGTGCTATTGATTTAAAAAGGTTACCTTTTTTTTTTTTTTCAAATTTATTTATTTCAATTTCACATAATAATAAAAAAAATGAAAATCAAGAATTTGTAAAATTTTAACCTCTTATTTAAGTTTTATAATATTATTTGTGGATTGATTTTATATTTATAATTTTTTACTTGTTTAATCAATTGTATTTTTATTTCGCATTTCACATTTTAAAACCTTCATTATATATTGCAATTTTTCTAATAATAAATTCATACTCCTCAAGTTTTCTTTATTACACATATAATAAGTATTTCGTTTTGCACCACATCACTAATATTTTTATTTATTTGTTAATTATTAATTAAAGTTATTGATTTATTGTTGTCTTGTCAACTTATTCATATATTAATTTTACTATATCGATATTTTAAAAATTTCAGACATTCGTAACAAAAATCCTTGATCCATCCCTATTTATTTCAATACACTTTGTATGTAATGTTAAATCATAATTGGAAATTGAAAACATAAGTAAAAATATGAATCAACTAAAAAATAGATTAAAATTTAAGTCAAAATCAACAATTAATTTTAAGTATATAATTTATGCAACCCATAAGTTTCAGTTACATTTTATCAACTTTTATCAAAATATCATAAAAATCCGATTTTTATCTAAATCAAATAGGGGCTAAATATATTCCTTATTTGACACTCATTCTTATTCTCATTTTTTTTTCTCCTTCTTCATTTTAACCACATATTTTTCAAATAAAATAATATTACGTATAAATCTAAAAATTTTCATTACTTTTCAACCACATATTATTCCATCAATCACTATTCCAGAATTTATTTTTTCTTCAAAATAGGTGTCAAACACTAGCTAAAATAATTATAATTTGCACCTTTTTACTTAGACCTGTTTTGTGATTAGATTCAAATTTTTAGTAAATTTTGATAAAAGTTGATTAAATATACATGATTGAAAACTTGTGTATCATACAAATTCTGTGGTTAATTTTTAATTGTTGACTATGACTTGAAAGCATTATTGTGCCTCTATCAATAATATTGTTGCTCCATTTATTTATTTTTTAACATTATTCTCTAGAAACTATTTTTTTTTTTTTAAATTGTCCAAAGTTTCTTGAGTTGCCTCTGACAATATTTCGTAAGGCATGTTGGAGAAGCATTTGTAAATGGTTTAAACAATAATTACATAGATTAATTGAGTGACAGATAAATGAGCATTATTTATGTGTTCCTTAATATGTTTGAATAAAAATTGCTTGAGTATTTCTAAACAATTTATAAACATGAACACCATTTTACTTTAATTAAAATTAAAATTAAAATGATAATTTTATTTTGTAACAAAATTTGAATGTGGCGCACAAGATTAATACACTTTCCTTGCAAAAAAGACAAATAGGGAGGCCCCACATATTCAATGTTTATATTGAATAGCATAATTGGTTTATATTTCACTATCCAATGATGCTTGGAACCAGTGCAATCTACTTACTTTTATTTATTAGGGAGAACCAGACAAGGATTAGGATTTGATATTAATTAGAAATATGTTAACTATTAATTTATGTGGTATTTACAAGAGATTAAATGATAGTCATTAAAATGTAAAATCATACAACTCATTTAATTGAGCATATAAAATTTAGTCATCTAAATTGATGTTATATCACTACGAATGCTATATAAGATTATTCTATTAATCATTGTCTTTAAAGTTTCTTAGCATAAACTAAACAACATTATTGCGCAGAACATCTCCCCCTTTCTTTCACCATATGTGCACTTGTGATGAAAAATTGGGAATGGTTTAGGACTTTCCTTGTCCCTTTTTCAGTTTTTTTCTCACTTTCCAATTTTTGCATGAAAGATTAACACTCCGTAATATTTACACTTTATGATATGGCAAATACTTGCATAAAACTAAATCGTTATTTGGAATTGTACAATGTGTGTGTGTATAGAATGTTGTAAATTATATATTTATTAGTGAATGACTACCATACTCCTACAACCTTAATTTTTATTATAATTGTATTCCTAATTTGTCTTTATAAATATGAGGGTTTGATTCTTAATAAAATACACAATTCTATTGACTTCTCTCTTTCTCTCTAGTTTATAACACGTTATCAACACGAAATTATAACCAAATGAGTTAGCAAAATTTATTTCTTTCTGATTACAAGTCTCTAGCCAGTTGAGGTAGGAAAAGAATCTCAAAAAATCGATCAATTTATGTAGAGTCTTAATCAAACAAATTCGCGAAAATATTGTCAGATTCTTACTCTGTTTTCAAACCTTTCATCTTGATTAGTTGAATTTTTGCCTTGAAATAAAAGAATTAGTTGAATTTTTGTGTATATAAAAATGTTGCATACACTACTACAAAATAGTCTTTTGCAACGTTCAAAAAATATTACCAAAAACTTTTTACAACGTTTGGATGTATATTGCAAACCTCGATGTTGTTATAGAGTAAAAGGATAAGGCAACGTTTTTTGAATGTTGCAAATAACATATTTGCAACGTTTTTTTAATGTTGCAAATAACCTTTTTGCAACGTTTTTTTACCTTTGTCTTAGTTTTTTTTTATATAGTAATTTATGTAAATTGACTTGCAAAATTAAAAATATTGCTCGTGAACAAATTTTGAAATTGCATAAAAATGATAATTTTATTACAAAATTTTAAAAACTTACACTTGGACATTAAAATGTGATACAACACTACCTAAATAAAATGGAGCTTCAAAATGAAGTAAAATTAGGAATAAAATTTTGGTACTACTTAACATGAAGAGCTTATTGTCACACTTGCAACACAAAGTTTCTAGATAATACTCTAATGACATTATGAGTATGCCATTGGATACTCATCAAGCGAAAACAATTCTAGCTTGAAAACTCCTACAAAACAAGCCAATGAAACAAAAATAATAAGAAGAGATAGAATATGATTAACGTAAAACTCATCTAACATCAAAATCTAGTGACTTACAACAACTAGAAAACAAACAAAATCATGGAAGGTTATCGCACTCAATTCAAAGAATACCAAGGCCTAACCAAAGAAATTAGGCATTCTATACACTCTCCTACTCTCTTTCTTTCACTTCGCTTATTCATATGCGCCTATAACATGTCAAAATAATAAAATAAGTTCACCAGAAAACCACAAGACAACAAAGAATGCACATTAATTGTAAAAATTGCAAAAAAATGAGATAGACGAATCGAGAAATGTACAGATTTTTGGGTGTCTCAGGCTAGCCAGACGATGGAGAAATGACCCCAGCCTAGCTTGCTCTGAACAACACATCAGCCATATTTGAATGTTATTTGTACAGTGTTGTAGCCTCCGCGCCTGTAATCTTCTGCGCCTTCGTCCTTCGACGTGGAATCGCTCGTTTCTCTCTGATTGTCTCCGCCATTGTTTCTCTCTACTACCACCTCCTCTGCCATCAATCTTTTATTTAATACTTGAACAAATTTCGAAAATTTTGAAAATCCAATAGGAACCCTAGCTTGGCTCTAAGTGTGTGCACACTGTGTGCGTGTTTGTGAGATTAATTTGTTATTTCTTCCCTCTTATGTTCAATCTTCATAAAGACGGAGATGGTGAAGGTGTTTTCTAGGAACGAAAATGGAAAGATTGCAGATTGGAAGTTCAAGGGTTTTTCTTGCTTTCGTCTATTGTAGAGAAGAAAGAGAAATATGGTGCACAAATACCATTTAATTCAAACAAATACCATTTCGCAACTTTCAAAAAACGTTGCAAAAAATGAAACTTTTCGTAACATTCAAAAATGTTGCAAAAAGTAAATTTTCACAATAGTCAATGAACGTCGCAAAATGCTATATATTAAAAGTTTTAGTAACAGCCACTGAACGTTGCTATAGAACCAGATTTTAACAACATTTAAAAAACGTTGCAAAAAATGAAAATTTTCGCAACAGTCAATGAACGTTGCAAAAAGTTATTTATTAAGAGTTTTAGCAACAGTCACTGAATGTTGCTATAGAACTGGATTTTAACAATGTTCAAAAAATGTTGCAAAAATGAAATTTTTCGCAACATTCAAAAAACGTTGCAAAAGGCGACACTGGCAACATTTACTTAAAAAATGTTGCCAAAGCTTAATTATATTAACCAATCACAACATTCACTTATAAAAATGTTGCGATAAACTCATTTAGCAACACCTAATTAACAAATGTTGTCTTTTTAATGTTGCAAAAAAATCATTTTTGTTGTAGTGATATTTATGTGTACTTGTATGTGTACGTCAATAGTTGACTCCTTTTTGTGGGGATTGATTTTGATTAGTAAATTGAAATGTATTTAAAATCTTCAGAATTCTCCGGATCTCGTATTTTTTACTATCAAATTTGAGTTCTAACGTATCAAGACCACGTTCGTCATGATCTGAATTACCGAATCGAAAAATTAAGAACTACTGAATTTGTATGCCTATTTAATTCATGTTTTGTAATTAATTTTTATATATAAATTCATATCCTATATATTTGGTAATTAATATTTTTAACTCGATTAAATATTTTTAGATGTTCGTTTATAAAATTTAAATTGATAATCTATCATGTTGTTGCTTTTAGAATAACAAAATATTATAATTAATATTTCAGGAGAATATTGTTTTCTCCTAAAGATCATAAATTATAATTTTCAATATTTCAAAAGAATAATGACATATTGTTCTTGAAGAAATAATAGTAAAATATAACGTATTATCGAAGTAGCACATTATAATTCTAATTAATATTCTAGTTGGATTTTACATGCACTCAAAGAGCGTAATAATATAAAATCTAACATAAATTATATTTTTTACTTTTGAAGAGTAAACCCTTGTATAATTTATTATAATAATATTTGATTGCTCCTGAAAAACATTAATTATAATTTTCAATATTCTAGAAGAATATTGATATATTGCTTTTAAATGTGCAATAATAAAATATAATGTACTCTTGAAGTAGAACATGCTTCGAAAAATATATAATTTTGAATTCATGTTTATCCATGAAGGAAAACATATAAATAGTGTCATGAGGATATTGATTAGTTTGACTACTTGAATGATATATAATTATTTAATATTTAATCATATTCTTCAAAATTAAATAATTAAATTGTATCTTATATTGAACTAGAAGTTCAATTTGACTTTATTGTTTGATATAATCAGTTGGACGATCGTTGGATCAATAATTATGCGAAATTAAAAATTCAAATGGATATTTAATAAAAAATTAGAAGATTTTTCAATCGAATGAAATCCTATATGATGTTTGTTCTTTTCATGAATTTTTTTATTAATCATTATTAACTAAAATAGAGACTAAATTCCTCATATTTCTGAAAATTAATTAGGGTGATAAATGGGGTCCATCATCCTTCAAGTTAACTATCTAGATATTATTTGTATGGGCAAATAGTACAAAAGTCCTTACCTTTCAATGTCATTATGCAAAACGTCCATGCATTTCATTTTTTGACATTTTCACCCTTACCTTCAATCTTTACCTTCAATCTTTCATTGCGCAAAAGGTCCTTTTCAACATTTTTTCAATAAAATGACGATTTTACCCTTCTATTCAAATGAAACAAAAAGAAAATAAAAAAAATAATAAACAACTAATTGTAATCATAATCCTAAATTTCAAAATATTACAGATAAATTCTAAATTCCCCACCACTACCATTTTCACAACCCTACCAAGCTGCTACCTATAAATCTACATAGCACCACCTTCTGGCCACCACACCCGTCGGACTCCACCACCACTAGTCTCGCTTCACTTCCCCAACATCCTCTCCCACATTATTGGTCACAAAATTTGAAAAAAACAGCCACATTTGCAGCATAAAATACAAAACTGCCGTATACAATCCTTTACGACAACCCCACTTTTGGCGCCACCCAAGGTTACGCACCACCACCGATGGTTACCCCTCATCTCGACGAACCTTTACATGGCCTCCCATCAATCAAACATGCCTCAAATCATTCTACTGTAATCTAGACATTCGACAATGGCGACGTCTATTTTGTCAAACTCTTCTCCTTCAATTTAAGCATCCCACAACACTAAATTCCCAAATTGGTATCAATCGAATCATCAACAAACCCAAACGACAATGTGTATGAATATAATCGAACCAATTATCCCCCAATCGTTTCAATTT
>CAIGRP010081192.1:0-15181 GCA_903798385.1 Fraxinus cuspidata | reverse complement strand
TGTCTATAGTGGAGGTAACTGACTTAGTCCTGGAGTTTTTACCCAGTTGAGTTTCTTCGTCATCATTTTGGTGTTCATTTTTTATTGTTTTCCATATTACAAACTGTGATATTCAAAGATATGATAATTGAATTGTATGCTTAATCATCTAGAAACTGTTAAAAAGTGACTTGTTGCTTTTAATTGAATAATTCCGTAGGTAAAGTCGAACTTAATTATTAAACTACGTATTTTCATGTATGCTTGTCTATTCAAATTTTTAAGTGTTTATAAACAGTGTATCTTAAAAAAAAATTAATCAAAAAGCACGTAAAAATTGTAAATTCTACGATAAATAAGGTTTAACCACACTTTATCAATAAATCACTATTTTAAATCACATTTACCATAGAAATAGTGTTCAAATAGGGACTATATTTTATAAGGAATGGTTTGGCTTTGTTAGAGAGCGCTTGATTGAAAGCACTCGATATTGTCAATACTTTAGGGTTATCAAAACTCTTTATTAAGTTCATCGAGAGACTGAATTGTGTAGACAGAAATATTTTGTTATATTATGATCTTAAGGTTGATGATGATGCAAGTGATTTTTTTGAAAAAAATCGACCCTCAAATTTGTGTGCTGATAGTTAAGAGAAAATACACGAAGTTTCTAAAACACATTTTTTTTTTATATTTAATCACACATTTTTCAATAAAATAATATTACGAGCAAACTGAAAACATTTACTTATTTTTTAATTATGCATTTTTCATTAAAATATTATTTCAAAATACATTTTTCATAAAAAAAAAAAGGCTCAAACATGCTCTAAATATTTTAATTGTGCAAATACTCTAAAATTATTTTAACCGTAAAAGATTAAACTATAGTTTAAATGCACCATTTTCATATAATATGAAAACATCATTTTATTATTCTATGTTTCGTACTACGTAGGTCTTAGAATCATTTTTTACTGTGAACCGCCCCATGAAAAGTAACAATCCAACTCTTTAGTTAAATCCAACGGCCAGCAATCTTCATTTTTCCCCCATATACATTGTTTTTTTTTTTTTTTAAAATTTCCTTCAAGTTTCATAAATGTTTATAAACTATTCATATTATAAATAGATTGAATTGAATTATGAATAAGTAAGTAATACTTATAAATCTTACAAAATATATAGATTAAAAAGTAATTTGACCAATTATAAACATAGCCAAACATAGGTTAATCATCACTCGGCTGGCAAAATTATTTACTTATTATAATTAAAATATTTTTCTACTTTACTATTAAACTAATTAATTATTTTTATGTAATTAAAAACATGTCCAAGTATCTGTTAGGAATGATATCAGGGGATTAAATATTTTGCTAAGTTGGTAATTAATAGGATTGCTAGTTGCCAATCGATCCGATTTTTTCAATTGTAGAATTTACCGTCTACACTAACTATCATTTCACTCGGTCTCAATCATGTAAATATAATTTAATTTTTTTGAATTAGAAAACTATACATAAATTTAATTTCAATGCGATGATTTTGTCTAATTCTGGACGGTTAAAATTAAATGACTTAGAAGTCATAGCTGATGTCCTAATTGATTTTAATTAAATTGTATGTATTTCAAGCCAATAACTAACAACTACGTGTAACAATCATAATTTATTGCTTGTGACGTCATCTATTATCGTTAGTTAAATTAAACTAAAGTGTAATTACTTTATCGGAATCAAACTAGTTAGGTACAGTTATAGAATTTCCCCATAAATATTTCAACTTCTCGCTTTATTTACTACTTATTTTTAGGTACAGTTTAAATTTAAAATTATAAAAATAGATTTTATATACGAATCGGGTAAGCTTAGCTCCGAATAAGGCGGGGACAATTTTGCCATTCCAATTAAACCCAAAACAATTGGACGGATGAAAGTGAAACCACCCAAGAATTGGCGGTTTTTCATTTTCTTAGGGGCGTGAAGGGGACAAACTGCCCTTTTGGCCTTTATATAGTATGCAAATCTTACTTCGAACTCCACCCACTCATGGCCCCTAGTTTTCCTTATCCTTCTATAGACATATATATATATATATCTCTTCCTCTATAGTCCATCCTCAAAATTTTCTCAATCTTATCAACTATTTTATTCTGACTTTTCTTCGTCAGATTCCCATTCTTCACAGAGCTTGTTATTGGATCGGTAATCGAGAAAACCCAGAAAAAATATCTTCATAAACGACCCATTTTCCATTGAATTTTCTCGATGATGGAAAGTTTGACGAGTCAAATTAGGAGATCAGATGCAGTTGAGCACGCTGATAGGGTAATTAAGAAGAAGAGATGCAAGAGAAAGGTGAGAAATGTACCGAAGAGGCCTATGCCGAGGATTTCGATCACACTGCAGAGATTATTTGAATCGTGCCTTGAGGTTTTTAAAGGCACTGGGACTGTTCCTTCTCCTCGTGATGTAAAGAAATTGTGCCATATTCTTGGTGAGCATTGCACTGTGTTTTCTATTATAATTTTTTGTTGATTCTGCTCTTATTTTCGATCAATTTGAATTGGGAATGCTGGAAATTATTAGATTACCGATGAATTTCACAGTACTGGAACTGGTTTTTGATTTGTTTGGTATTGAGAAAAAATTATTTATTTGATGTTTAGACGGTATGAAGCCAGAAGATGTTGGGCTAAGTAGGGATTTGCAATTCTTTAAACCAAAGGATGTGGTTGAAGGGAGCTCAAGGGTTACTTATACAACCATCTACCAATGCGAAAATTTCTCGGTAAGATTTCTTTTCTTTTAAGGTAACAAATATGGTATCAGAATCCATCAAGCATCATCGACTACTTTTAAGATCAAGGCACATTCATGCCATAATGAAAGATCCATCTGATTTGAAAGCTGTAAAATTTCAAGGTTGGCAAGATTGCCTTTTCAAGATGGAATCTCAAAATCCGAGCCACATGAAGCATGTATTTTCCATGAAACAAATGCATATTTGGGGATCTACAATGAGTTTTAAGCATGATTATTGATATGTTAATCTTGATTCATGTTTATTTATTTATTTATTTTTTTCAGCTATGCATTTTCTTCCTTCCTGCAACTGCTGTCATACCTCTCCACAATCATCCAGAAATGACCGTTTTCAACAAGCTTCTATTAGGTACAATGCACATTAAAGCGTACGACTGGGTCGACCCTCTACATCCCAATAACCTAGCTTCACCTTCGACATGTGAGTTCTCTCTTCTACGCACTCCTCGCACCCTAAATGAACTTGCAGTATCTAACCCCGAGTATAATATGCAGCGAGACTGGCAAGAATGAAAGCAAACAGAACGTTCACTGCCCCATGCAATACTTCTGTACTATATCCAACTTCTGGAGGAAATATACACGAATTCACAGCAGTAACACCGTGCGCCGTGCTTGATGTTATGGGACCTCCCTACTCTAAAGACGATGGCCGGGATTGCTCATATTACAAAGAAACTCCATGTGGTACAGATGGTTATGGATGGTTAGAGGAGATTGAAATGCCCAAAGAATCAGAAATGGATGGAATTGAGTATTTGGGGCCAAAAATTTTCGACTTCACTACTTAGCTCTTCCTTGTATTCCTTCTAGTAAATTTCCCTATGTAGATTGATCGGTGCCTGTATTTACAGTTTTAATATGCATCATATTTTAATAATCTCAAAAGGTACACAATGTTGGCAAATAATGATATTATCATGAATTGATTTGGATAGAATTACGACTTTCAAAAATGAATGATATAAAATGTTAATGATCGAGAAATCGACAGCGCCCCGTACTGAGTGCAAAAAACCAGACTAGTTTCTACACATTGGCCAAATCAAAAGCAAAACTAAACAAAAGGGAAAAGATAGCAAGAATTTGATATCAATCATAAGATTTTGAATCCAGATAAGCCTCGAGGCGCCTATACTTAACGGGGCTATCATACCACGTGGGGGTATTAAGTATTTCACGTTCAAGCCAATATGGATCATCGTCCTCTTTCTTCTCTGTCAGCATCTTGAAGAACATTTTCCACTGATACATGGCACGCCTTAGACGGTAGCTCTTTTGTCCTCCAAACAGAAACTTGATGTAGTCTCTAGCTAATACAGTGATATCCGCACCATCGATGATGTAAATGTACTGAAACAAAGTCGACATGCCGGATATGTTAACTTTAGGAATAAACAACAAAAAAAATACTAGCACATTATTGAGTAAGCTGGAAAATATTTCAATTTTCAAGCAATACATGAATGAAGTAATGATATAGTAGACAGACTGAGAATATTTATTTATCTTAGCCTAAATATGAAAAACTGCAAGTATTAATACAACTAGGAAACCATGTGGCTAAGTTTAATCAGACATGTACTAAGTTTCAATTGGATGGAAAATGTAAACAGCTAATCTGCTCGTTGGTTATATTTTTATGTAAGTTAATTTAAGGGATATATTTATGCACTTGCCGTACACAGAGGGAGAGATGGAGGGAAGAGAATACCAGAAACACGAATCCAATAGTTGCCAATATTACTTGCATAAACTCGTCCAACATCCCAGAAAGGCTTTCATCTTCAGATTCACCAAACCCGTCACCACCACCGCCGCTTGGAGTTTTTCCACCATTACCTCCATCATCATAATATTCTTGTTTCTGAATCTGCTGTTTCAAAACATCCTCAACTGACTGTTCCTTTTTCAAATTTCCCATGGCTTTCTCAAGAGATTTCCATGGAGAAGCCTGATGCCATGTCAATAATAAGAGGACATACATTATTCAGTTCATAGATTTCTTAATTTCATAATGGAAACAGAAGGAAATGGACTATGAAAAAATGATTAACAAAAACCAGTTTTGCAAACATTGGGAAGTGAAAGATTCACACTTTGTAAGGTTCTTAGCAAAGCATGTATACCCAGAAAAAATGAACATTTGAAACAGGTGAACCAAACTTAATATAAGAAACAGATCGATTAAAAGTTAAAACTGAACTCAAATCATATCTAGGCAAGACAGTAACTGATACTGAAACTTGTTTGTTCTCACAAAATTTAATAGGAGAGAACATTTACCACAATTAAACAATTTATGATGCAACAATAAGCTGAAAAATTGTAAGTTGTCAAGATTCCTACTGCCAGCAGCAAAAGAGATGGCTTTCAGATTTATTTCACTCTTGAACAATCAACAATAAAGGATACAGTATCATCCTCAAGACAATGTTTACTGAACAAGGACACGGATGGATCAGCAAACAAGAAGAAAGTGACAGATATTTTTCCATTTACAAAGTGTATGCTCAACTCACAACAATAAAAGATTAGAGCAAACCCTGATGATAGACATAAAAACCAAACAATACTTTTACAACTCTCCCACTTAATGTAGAGGTCTTTTATATTCCGCGAGTTCTCTAAGTTGGATCATGACATTTTGTTATATTTTTGGGCACATTACCAATCTCCAGTTCTTGTATTGCAATCGGACCATAGAGCCGTAGGGCAGCAATGCAATTGTAACAAACATTGGAAATGAAAGGTTCACACTTTGTAAGGTTCCTAGAATATCATGTATACACCAAAAAGAGGAGAGAGAAAATTAAAAAAAATAAAAAATAAGATTAACAGTTGACAAAGGAGAACCAGCCATAAACTAAGATCAATTAAAACTGAACTAAAGGATTCACCCATTCAATCATTTCCTATAAGGCTATAACAAAACAACATAAACATGCCAACTAATAGCCACCTATTGAAGCAGTGATATTAGCAGAACACATTTCTCTAAAGACTGTATTCATAGTGTTGTTGCAGAATTGATGGAAGAAAGGACTTTGAAAAGGGTCTTTTGTACTACAATGAGGTCAAAACAACTTCCTAATCAAGCAAATCAGACGAATCAGAACCATTTGCAAGCAAGATCATCAACTCAGCATGAGAACAAAAATCTGCATCTGCAATCGCTGGTCTACATGTCACGACAAGGTCAAGCAAAGAAGTATAGATTAGCTTAAAACAAGTGATATTATAGCCAGTTAGTTTGATAGCACTAATAGAAAATCAATATCAACCAGAATGGTAATCGTTGAGGGGTAACCACTACAATCAGCCAAAAGTTCAAAGAATCAGTCCTGCAAACTTTAATTCCAATTCTCTCACAAAAACACGTTATCTCTTATGTAACAACTTAAAATGCTTGATAGACAAATCAAGAGAATCTCAAGGAGTCATTTACCTCATTTTCACTCTTCCCTTTACCACCAAATAAACATACTGGTGCAGAGCGCTGGTGCACAGATGCAGCAGAGGTCCGTGTCAGGGAAATCTTAAGAAGTTTCGTTCCTGGGTAAGTTGAAAACCATGTAGATTTCTTATCAAGCAGCAAAGCCTGTGGTCGAGATGCATAATTTAAACAAGGATGGCAGGCAGTGATATGAATACAACTCATCTGGGCATCGCCTTGAAGTTCTAACACATACGGTGTTCTTGCTGTTAAAATTTGACTGCACATCCAACAACATTGAAACTAGTTTGAGTTTGTGTCCATAAAGAATAAAAACTGAAGTCCTGACATAATTGTAAAATTACTTTCAACCAGATGAAATTAATTGAACATTCTAAGATGCATTTTTCTGTCATTCGTGACGTTCAACCATGAAGAGCACCAGTACCAACACCAACCATCACTCCATCAGCTATAATTAGCCAGCAATAGACGGACACAGCTAAACATTTAAATACCATCACAAGCTTACTAATTGGAATAAAGTAATTATAAAACTATCACAGCTCAACTAGTGTAAGTTTAACTCACATCTCAAACAGTCTCCCATTTGAAACTATTTTAACATGAAACAAAAGATAACCCTCTGAATTGATTATGGATGTCCGAACACGCGGATTTCTCTTCTTAATCAAAATATAATGAGCCAATACAGACTGGTCAGCCAGCAGGCCTTATACTCAGCTTAAAATCACTGGTTTTATTTGCTTTTCTTATTTCATGGAGTAACACAAAAAGTCTTTGTTCCCACAAGGATATATAAGTAAATAAAAACAAATTGTAATAAACTCAACCCAAAGAACAAAAAGACAGTGCAGGTATTCCATTGATGAATTGAGCACAAAAAAAAAAAGCAGAGCAGGGAACAGCAATGATAACGGCGAATCCATCGTTAAATTAAAATCAAGCTCTACATTATAAATCTGAAAAATTGTACCTTAATCACAACACGTCAATCCGACGATAGAGATAGATAAGCCTGCGCCTGGATAAGGGGAGATTTGCACATGAGTGCAGGAGAAACGAGGAGAGGGTGTCGCAGTGGAGGAGCTAGGGATGCTCTGGTTTTAGTAAAATTGGAAGCTGACAAAAATAGGGTTAATTTCACTGGTGGCCACCCAACTTTATAGTTGGTGTCACCATGGCCAGCGAACTTAATTTTATTTCATCATGACCATTGAACTTTATACTTAGTGTCACCATGTCCAACCAATTTTATTTTATTTCACCGAAGCCATTCAATTGCATATAACGTTTCACTATGGCCACCCAATTTTATATAATATTTCACCAAGGTCACTCGACTTCTTTTTACTATTTTCATTAATTTTAAAAGGGGTAAAACGATAACTTTGTATTATATATAAAAAATAAAATTTTAAAAAATAAAATAAAATAAAATAAAAACTTATATAAAAAAAATTTAAAACGTTTATTTTAAAATAAATTTTTATTTTATTTTTTTAAAGAAAAAATAACTTTTTATTTTATTTTATTTTTCTAAATAATTTTTTTTAAATAAGTTTTTATTTTATTTTAAAAAATGTTTGTTTAATAAGTTTTTATTTTATTTTATTGTTTTAATTTAAAAAATTTTAAATAAGTTTTAAATTTATTTTTTTTAAATAAGTTTTTTTTATGTTTTTTAAATTTGTTTTATAATATATAATGCAAAATTACCGTTTTACCCCTTCTAAAATTAATGAAAATACTAAAATGAAGTCGAGTGGCCATGTGAAATATTATATGAAATTGAGTGGTCATAGTAAAACGTTATATACAATTGAATATCCTTGGTGAAATAAAATTAAATTGGGTGACCATGGTGATACTAAGTATAAAGTTCAGTGGCTATGGTGAAACAAAATTAAGTTCAGTAGCCATGGTGACACAAACTATAAAGTTCAGTGGCCACCAGTGAAATTAACCTGACAAAAATAATATTCAAGTTAACCAAATATGAGCGAAATTAGGCTCGACATGGTTGTGTTAGGTTGATTTTGAGTCCAAACTATAATCAAAACCTACGGTTTAGGTAAATTCCAACCCAAATCGATCCAATCCAATGGTAAAAATCGAACCGAATCAAACCCACCAATTTGGGTCGGTTTGATTTGATTAATTGATTTGAATGTTGGTGCGAGTTAAAAATAAATAAAAAAATTGTCTATCCATTTTGGGTTAAAAATTTTGTCTTTCTACACACACACACACACACACAAATATATATATATTATTATTATTATTATTATTTTTTTTGCTTCTATAGTGCATATCAAATATATATATATAATGTCAATGGTAGTGGGTTGATTTTTTTCAAAATTATCGTATATCCGATAGTTATCATTAAACAGTTACACAAAAATTGAAAAGCAATGATACAACCAAAATTTGGAATTTATAACAAAAAAATTCTTCTTTTGGCTTTCTTTTCTTTCGAAATTTTGAGTTTTGGTAAAAGTGTGGACGATAAATAAATTATTTGAGAAATAATTATAAATAAATTATTTGAGAAATAATTATATTTGTGTTTTTATTATTTTATTTTTAAGTTTAAAAAGATGAATTTTAAAATGAAAAAAAAATGTATTAATGGGTTGGATTGATTAATTGACGGAATGGTTGCTTAAACCAAAACCAACCCAATCAGACTTTATAATGTTTAAAATTAGTCAAATCAAACCGTTTTTTTTTTTTTTTTTGTTCAAACCTACCTGACTCGATTTTTCCTAAACTTTTGTGGTTTCGTAGGGTACCTCTAATATTTTTTTAAATGCTATTCAAACTGGGATTGCAAATAGTGGAAGGGATTTGTATTGCATTGACAGTGGATAAGATTTTTTTTTTTTTTAAATCTGTTCAATGATATCATGTCACGTCTTCCCGTTTTTAATTCCTGTCACTGAACCATTTTTGTAGCATGATTGAATATTTTTAGATTTGCTACTCAATACTGTCGAATCCTATCTTGACTGGGACGAAGATTCTCCTCGTAATCGAGTACATGGGATGGGACAGAAATGGGACGTGACAGGACACATTGCCATCGAGCTGAAGGCGCGGGTATAGAGAACATTGTTCACGCCCCTATTATCCACCCCGTTTAAAATTTATTTCAAAATATAATTCTTTTCTCACATAAAAAAGCAAATAATCATCATTATTTTCTAGAGGAAATATAGATTTTTTTTTTTTTTTTTTTACAATTTGAAAAAATAATAATGATTTTCACCAAAAAATTAATAAAAAGGTTGTTAAACCCTGCTCTGCCTTAGCCGGGTATGCGACAGGGCAAGGAGACAAAAATATCTAAAAGACAAGAGACAAAAATGACTATCCCAACCTCGACCATTTCCGTTGTCATCCCTATATATTTCATTTTGGTGTAATGCTCCCAAATTAATCAAACTTCAGATAATACAAACACATCATCAATTTCTATTAATTTTTCATTTAAACTGTCTTGTGAAGGTCAAAACTAATAAGACGTTCAATTGCTTTTTCATCTCATCATCTCCCTATTTTACAAAATGAACCACAATGCTGAAAATGTCCCTACATTATATATGGAAATTGATAGAGTAATAGGACACGAGCTAGATATTCTTAAAATCTTGGAATTATAGTTTGGATTTTAAAGCAAGCTTTTAGGTTAATTTTGTATTTTTTTCTTAATGTTGGTAGTGAATTGTTGAAATTAAACTATTAATTATGTGTTTCGATAGATTCAATGTAAGTTATCTAGAAGGTATTTTTCCCATTATCGTGTTGTTCTACTGTATTCGACTTTTCATATACTATATCATGAAGTGTTCTAATCCAATATAAGTTCTAATTTTTTGTTTTGGAAAGTTGATTTAAATTGGAATTTTAGAGCTTTAATGTATGAGGAAGAAGAAGATCATGTCCAAACGTTTGTGTACAAATCAACCTTGACTTCAAAAGATTTTATGCAAGTCAACCTGCATTTAAAACATTTTGCATAATATAAACCTAACGTTTCTAAACTTTGTGCAAACCTAACCTAACCTATAGAATAGAGTAATGATATTTATCACTGGTGTTTAACACAGGTTTAGATGGCATCACATGTATCATTAAATTACAGTTTCAATTAAATAAAAGAATTTATGGTTCATTTATTAGAACTTATCATATTTTGACATTTAGACTGATGCTCTAGCACCACTAATACTAGATAACATTATTTTATAAGGTAACGTAGGAAAATCCTTTTGCAGTAACATCAATCAACATCAGTAATTCACATAATTAATAATCTATAGCAATTTACAAACTGGTAGATCCAACATAAAAGCCCTTCACCGAAGAATGCTGCACGTTTAGAATTCTGCCAACGGAATGCATACAGAAAACTTACATGTGGTGGGCCCCATGTGAGTAAAATATTGAAGAAAAAAATCACCCACCCCCATGTTGTGTCTTTTCTGTATAAATTATGTGGCTACATTTTTTGTACGTGTAGCGTTGTTCTTCGCCCAATCAACCAAAGCCATCATTTTAAAACCAACATTGCATATCAATCAATAATAGCAAAAAAAAAATAATAATAAGAAGCAAAAACAGTTCAGAGCACCTGTAACCAAAACCAATGTATGAACAACAAGCAAAACATACTGCCAAAAAAGAATTAAAAGAAGTCCACAACAACAACAACAACCATAAGTGCAACTAACAACTTTTCCTTAATTCTTCAATGTAAAAATTGAAGAAAGATTTTGAATTTCTTGGTGGATGATAGGGTTTTGTTGTTGAGGTGACTATTCCTCTCCTATGCTGTTAAGTAGCATATCACACGTAATCTTCAGTAGAACAATGTGCAGAGACTTCTCGTGTGTTCTCTATCCTTTTCTGGTGGATTATTTAATTTTTCAGATCATTTTGGAGATGATGAGACGAAAAAAAATCCTTGGACGATTTATTGATTTTGGCCTTCACAAGACAATTGAACAAAAAATTTAACAAAAAGTGATAGCACGGTTGTATTGCACAAAGTTTGACTGATGTGGGGGATTTTGCTCTAAAATGAAAGATTATGAGGTATTGCACAAAATCATTAAACGTTAAGTGGGTATTTCGCTAATTCCCCAAGCGAAAATTATCCAATGTTTGATTCAACTAAAAAATTGATCAAAATCTAAATAATATTCAATAATTANGTGGGGGATTTTGCTCTAAAATGAAAGATTATGAGGTATTGCACAAAATCATTAAACGTTAAGTGGGTATTTCGCTAATTCCCCAAGCGAAAATTATCCAATGTTTGATTCAACTAAAAAATTGATCAAAATCTAAATAATATTCAATAATTAGTTTAAATTACATATTTTATGGAATTCACAACTTTTCAACAATATATTTCATCAATTTTTATCAAAATATACTAAAAATCGGATTTTTGTTTGAACAAAAAATGGGACTTAGTTTTGTAATTTCAAAGATGTTAGAATAATGTAATATTTTTAATTATTTTAAGTAAAAAAATTACTATTAAAAAATTAATTCTTAACTTATTGTCAAAAAGTAACTTATTTATATATGAAACATTATTTAAAAATTATAATTTAAAAATCAGTATTTTGTAGAATCAACTAAGTCTTTCATGTCTAGTATTCGACATTTGTGCATATTTGATTGTGTTCACCTTGTTAATTTATCTAAAATAATGCTACTCAAATAGGGGTTGCAGATAAGGGTAGGGATAAGTGTTGCATTAGCAGCACCCGTGTGGCTACGTTTTTTTTTAACTGTCTAATGATGTTGCATCATTTATTCCCTTGTTTTTAATCATTTTCACCGATCCTGTTTGTGTAACATGACTTTTTACATCATGTTTTTCACATGAAACATTTTAATATCATTAACAAAATCATAAGAAAATCACCATGACAATCCGTGCATAACCTACTCAGATTTCCGTTTCTCCATATACGTGATAGTGCTATTGGCGTTTATTTTTAATAAAGTACAATATGACATCGAAAAATTAATACCTTGGGATGATAAAAACTTATTACCTTTATCCCATTTATATAGGTTTATTTTGTTTTTCATACGAATTAAGAAATCTTATTTAATGTTAGTGGAAAAGTAATTTTTGCCAAAAACTTTCATAATTTACCCTCATTTAATTATTAATAACTAGTAGTAAACTTATTGGAAATAATAAAGAAATAAGAGTATATTAGTAAACGAACAAAACAAAACATTCTTAATAAATAAATAAGACTATATAATTGAGACAAGAAAATAAGATAATTGAGCTTATATGAATGAGACGGATGGAGTATTAATTAATCGAGATAGTATTTAATCGATAAATAATAATTTACTAATTATACATTAATTAACAAAAAAATTAAAGTATTCATCATAAAGTCCAGTTCATAAAGTCTAAAATTGGACTTTATGATTATACGAGTATTACCTAGTTATCGAATTAAGTATTATCATTATTCTATGTATTTATTTAACCAAATAAGTTCATGAATGTAATTACTCTTGCGAATTAAGAATTATCATTATTCTATGTATTTATTTAACCAAATAAGTTCATGAATATAATTACTCTTGTTAAATAGAAATCATGAATCTATCCATTTTCAACAAACTAAAATTATATTCAATGTATACTTAAATAATATACTTAATGAACGTCAAGTCCCTGATTGATGGTCATTATAAAGAGATATTGAGGAAAATGATGTTTTGAATAATAATTTTTTGAAGAACGTATAGTTAAAATATATGAAAAATTTTAGATTTACGTGCAAAATATTTATTACGTGAATGTATAATTGAAAATCAATACGAGAAATAAAGTGTTTTAATTTGAAGAGACACAGAAGGGAGCAAGTCAAACAAAAAATTTATAGTATATTTAAGAAGTATAAAGAACACACAATATAATAAATGGTAAAATTAATTACAGTGACTTCTCATCTCAAAGGTACAAAGAAGTCAACAATTACGAATGAAATGAGTAAATCATTGTGCGAATACAAAATAGAAAATTCAACTTGCACCAAAAAGCAATTAAAACAGTGGGTGTTAGAAAAGTTTAACTTACAAGTAATCCAAGCAACGATATCAAATACGATCAAGAAATCATCAGAGTATCTATAGTCAATAATTAAAAAGGTTATGACAAACGACAAAAAATCACAAGATTTTCGGAGCTGGACTAGGTTTTCTATTAGTGTTTGATCAATACCAAGAACATGTGAATATAATTGGATAACTAGTCCAAGGCAAAAGAGTTTCTAAAAAAGATGTATAATGTAGATACGACGTAATTCCATTTTTCTCAAGGTTGGCTTGAGCGCTTTGAATCAAGACATGGCATCAAGAGAGAAACTACATCAATTTTTCATGAAATATACGTTCAATATAGATGAATTATGATTGTTTTAGTCACTGTTTGAGCCCCATTTTAACAAAAAAGTGAATTTTGTAAAAGTGCTTTTTTAGGAGATTGCAGGCCCGGTCATGGCCCAAGACTACCTAGGCAGTGGTCTTGGGCCTCAAGATTTGTGGGGCCTCGGAAAATTTGAAAACCCATTAATGACAATTAAAAAAAAAAAAATTGGGAAAGACATTATAGGAAATTTGTGAAATTTTTTTTGGATTTTTTTTTTTTTTTGAAGATGTAGTAGTGCAAATAAAGCATAAGGCGATTCTCTACTCAATAATGACTTTTTTTATGTAAATTATTCTGGGTGAATTTTTATTCTTCAGATTTGATAGCTACTTTTGAATTTTTTTTCTACTTTTTACATGTAGGATATTTTGGACAATAAATAGTAGTCACAATCAATATATCGATTGTCAGAACCCCTTTGTATTTTATTTCTTGAATGCACGGAAATTGATTTTGGGTAATGTTCCTCATCAAGAGAAATTGTGTTTGAATGGACAATGGATAATGCTAAAGAGATTGTTGTGCTTGTAAAAAATTATTTTTAGGGGGCTACATAATAATTTATTGATTAGCGCCTCAACATTTTCAGAGCCGACCCTGAGAAATTGTATGGTTAAAAAGTAAGAATTTTTTTTTTTGATTTATGTGTAAATTATTTTATTAAAAGAATGTATGATGAAAAATGAATTTGAAGACTTGTTATTGTGGAATTTGAAGGCTTATCGGCAACAACCGGATCATTCTCTTACAATAAAGTAACTTGAAGGCAAGAAACTAGACAAGTAAAGACTTGTTATTGTGGAATTTCGCTCCAAGATATTCGAAACAATGATTTTCGAGGTCAATTTCACGTTACCTTTTCTACCAAACAAATCCAAACAACTTTTACCCACAACCAGTATATTTATCTCGGTTATTTCTCAATCTCATTCACAAAGGACAAAATAATTGTGTTAATTTGCAAGCCACAAAAGGACCAGAAAAACAATGAAAGAGGCACAAAGTAGAAGAGAAGAAACAATAGGAAGTCGCCAATTTTTGGAAGCCAAAGCAAGGTCACATTTTTTCTCCTTAATTCTGTAGCCACATTTTTCTCCAATTACAACAAATCATACACTAGGAAACTTCTAGGTTAAGCAACATATATTTAGGAATGTGTCAGTCTTTAGTTAGACTATGGACCAATATTAAAAGCCATCCAATATGTAAATATATGGGCATTGAGTAACGTTGATTATTTAAGGGAAGAATTCACAAACCGGGCATTAAGTTTCACAATTGCAAAAATCAAGTATTAAGTTTAAAAAATGCAAAACTCAGATATTTATTTAATTAATTAAAAATAATTATTATTTCAATATAATAAATTCACAATTATACAATTAAGGGTCACATGCACATAATTATAGGGTCACAACTTATTTAATGATC
>CAIGRP010081185.1:0-41670 GCA_903798385.1 Fraxinus cuspidata | reverse complement strand
ACCTATAATTTGATATTTTGTGATCATAAAATAAGTTGTGTGACTTATAAATTTCGTCATTTGTAATCGATGAACGAATTGTGACTTTTAATTTTTAATTTGTGACCGATAAACTAACTGTGACCTATAAAATTTTTGAATTGTGACCTTTAAAATTTTTGAATTGTGACCAAATTTCATATATGTGTGACCTTTATATATTTATTAATAAAATATATAATTAATTAATTAAATCATAAATAAATTTTAATGAAAACCTGATTTTTGAAATTTAAAATCTATATTCTTAATTTTGAAATATTGTTTACTAAAAACCTGATTTATGTATTGTTCCCTTAAAACAAAGTGTAAGAAATGCATACATTCAGGGCCTAATAACTAAAGAGGAAAAGTGTTGTTAGCACAGAAAAAAAAATCTCCACGCAGCATGGAGAAATTTTTATTTTTATTTATTTATTAAGAAAACAATGCTAACAATGAAGATGCCTAAAACCAATTTCCAAGATAAAATCAATTTTTTTCAAAATAGAAAGACAAATCAAATTATTCAAACTCCAATACGTTGTTTTTTTTTTTTATAGCATACTAAGAAAAAATATGGAAATTGATATATGTAAGACGTGTTTAAAATTGATATAAGACGTATGAAATTATAAAATTGGAGGACTAGAGAGTGAAAAATGGGAAAATGAATATCGACATCTCATTAGTTATTATTGTATCTACAATACCCAAAAACTACATTTTTATACAGTAGTTATATAAATGAATAATTGTCATAGAGAAATTAGTTTTAGCTAAAATAAATCAACTATTTTAATATACAAAAGTTTTTGGTTGATAAACAAAACGGGAGCGACATATACTTTACGAGGAATTCCATACTATACAAAGTTAGAAGAATAAAATGTAAACATTTTAGTAACAAATAAGTTTACACAATCAATAATTCAAGGCATAAAAATGATTGGTGCTTATTTATAAAATTTTGCTAAATTTTATCGATATATCAAACTTTAATTTAACCATATATTTCTTGAAACTCACAACTTCTCAACCGCATATTTCATTAACATTATAAAAGTCTACTAATTTTTTTATCGAAAGTTTTGTCAAACAATTTTAATGATTAATAACTTAAAAACTTTAATTATTTCTCAAGAAAAAATCTCAAGCAGCGATCTTGGTCTCACAAGTGCTCTTGATCGATTCAGTCCCTAGAACGATTGGTCAAGTGTAATAACTATGCTCTAAATCACGTCCAATTTATCAAAAATGCTCTTAAGAAGATGACACAAAACATTTAGTAAATGTTTCATATGTTTTTTCCCCCAATATTATCTATTTACCAAATAAGTTCCAATGTTATTTTCTTCAAAGGGTCAAAGAATCTATTACTGTTGACTATTTTTATACTTTCTCGTGCCCTTTATTTTTTATTAATTATGCTGCACCCTAGAAAAAAAAAAAAAGAAAGGAAGAAAGAAAGAAAGGAAGGATGGAACAATACTTCATAAAGAAAGGTAGTTTCATTGGGATTAAAAAATTCTCCAGCGCACCAAGGAATAATAAATTGAAAAAGGCTTGGAGATAAAACCTGATAATGGTGGTAACGAACAGTTAAAAGCTCCAATTTGGAAAAAAAAAAAAAAAATGTATATGGGCTGACCACAAATAGGGACCCCCACACGAGGACCAAATCAGAACAAAGTACAAAAGTAAAAAAAAAAAAGGGAAAATTGCAGCAAGGTTCCCTAATCATTTCAATTTTTATAAAGTTTACCCTAACCTTTAATTTGTACAATCGAATGTCTCGTCCTTTCATAAATATACGCCTGGAGTCCAACTGCATGGAAATTATCCATTTGACTGTTAGTTGGCCAACAAAAGTGAATTTTGACCAAATGGAAATGGGTAATATGATAACTTTACAATTTCCACATTAAATAAATAAAAAAAAAAAACATAAAAAATGTCTCTCTCCTTCAAGCCCCTACCCTGTCCCTTTTCCCACTACATCCCGTTTTCTGACCAACAACAGCATTGGCACTACCTTCGGTCGGTCGGTTACAGTCATCTATCTAACATGAGCAGCACCGTAAACTACCACCACCATCAAACCAAAATCAACCAATTTGACATTTGTTATTTCAGTTGCTGGAAAAATCAATTTCTAGGATAAAACGATTTTGGTAAATTTCTTGTATTTCATAGCAGGATTGCAGTAAAAAACACAATGTTAATCAAGTAATCAAACGACGGACGAGGCTTGAATGTGTTTGACTTTTCAATTTCCTTTTTAAATGGAGCTAGAGCACCATTAATTAGGTTTTATTTTTAAATGATATGCAAGGTTTTAGTAGTTGGTTTTGGTTTGAGGGTGGTGGTTGGTTTTGTTGAAATCTATTGCCGATGTGGGGAAAGGTGTAGCGGCCGTGGTGGTGGCCACAAATGGGGATAATTGTAGCGATAGTGGTAATCCCAAATAGAGATAATTGCGACAGGAAAGCTATGTTAAGATTTGGCAAAGTTGTGGTGGTTGTGGCTCCGATTTTTTGGTTTGGGAGGAAGGAGATGAATAATTTTCTTTTCTTTTATTTTTCTTTTGTTTTAGTTATTTTAATTGTTCTATGGGATTATGCATCTGTTTGGTACACTTTATTTTTTTCATTCTCATTTTTCTACTCATTTTCAACCACACATTCTTTAATAAAATAATTTTTTTAATCACATCAATAACTTTTCCTTCTTTTTTAACCACACACTCTCCATCAACCTACTATTCTAGAATACATTCTTTCAAAATAAGGTGAATCAAACACACCCTAAATAAAAAAGTTACCATTTTACTCCTTTCATTTTTGGTCAAATCTACGTCAAATCCACTTTCTTGGTCAATTATCGATCAAATGGATGGTTTCCATCCAATTGGACTTCAAGTGCATATTTATGAAAGGTTTGGAACATTCGTTGGCACAAATTAAAGATTAGGGTAAACTCTACAAAAATTGAAAAGATTAGGGACCGCTGCTGAAATTTTCCCTTAAAATATAAATATAAATCCCTTTTTCTTGTGTCTTGTGAGAAGCCTGACACCTTTGAAACAAGAATGGTCAAGTGATGAAACAGCTGTAATAACATAAAACAAACAGAGACTACCTCTGACTGGTTGTGTCCTTTACTTTAGTACAAAACAATAAAGAAATAATAAAGTCAACAAAGTCAACAAGGGAAGGCCAAACCCCAATGCCTTTGGTCTCTTGGCACCCATTCTCGCCTGCACCAACGAATATATTACCCCTTCCATAACACCTGTTACTATTTCCTTTTTCTTGTTATTTTCTCCTTTTGTGATCTTTACATATATATTTGTTTGATTTATACACAACCATAATTCTCTGCATAAGGATTATTTTAGCAGCATAGTCAAATCATATCATATCAGTAGCCCACGGATTTTTCTTCTTGATTTGGGGATTGGTGGATCGGTAAGTGGGTTTTTTATTTTAGGATTTCCATGCGGTGATTTCGGTTATTTTCTTGTTTCTTGAAGAAAAATTGAATATTGAATACGTTTCCTATTTGGATTTTGATTATCAAGAACCTTTCTTCTTTAAGTTACAGGTTGTGGATTTTCAACTTTTAAGTAGTACGAGGTAGATGTTGAATTGTAGAGGAGAGTGAGGTGGGGCTTCTGAATTATATGGATAATTTATGCTGTTTCCCTCAGGTGAGACTACTGTTAACTGCTGTGTTATTGAGAGATTTTGCAGTTCAGCCATATTCATATTTTAAATTTCTTTTAGGCTTTGACACGAATTTGTGGTTATCAATATATAGTTTGTGCTTTTTTTTTTCTCAAGTTTTCTCAAGGTTTTTGCTGAATTATGAGGTAAGTTCAATTTTGATTGTGGTATAATTTCCTTGACATGTCCTTGGAATCCTCAAAGTGTGCTTATTACATGGGTTATGTCGGTATGAACGAGGGTTAATGACTTATGAGTTCAGATATATGCCTTTGGTATAGTTACGAATTATTATTACATCGGATAAATGTGGAGGTACAACTAGCATAGAGAAACCGAGGAGGGAAGAATAGGTTGTTTTCATGTATGAGATTTGATGCTCGATTTGAGAATGAAAATATTGGTGAAGAGAGGCCCTCTTGCTTCAACTCTTTGATACTTATCTGGAGTGGTTTAAAAATCAAATAAGAGACTGCCTATATGAATTCTGTTTTCTACAGAAGCACAGACTCATAATTGGGTTAACAATTAACATGGTATTAGAGATCAGTTTTTGTTTTTTTTTCCTGCTCATATCTGCACCACTAGTCCTTGTTGCACAGCTTTGTCCCATTTAACAATTCCCTGTTTGGAGATTGGCCTATGATTTCTGTGTTTATTTTTTTCTAATTCCGAGAGAGGAACTTGAGTACGGAAGGAATTAGATTTGCTTCAACGTGAATTTTTTTCGCTTCAGTTATTCTTTATTTCTTCTATATGATTCTGGTGAATTTCAAAGTTCAAGTTCTTCTTTTCCTTTAGCTTTCAGGAGGACGTTCTTCTTTCGGCTCTGGGAAGGGAAGAAGCCAGCAGGGACCTGTCAAATATGGATTCAGTTTAGTTAAAGGAAAAGCAAGTCATCCTATGGAGGATTACCATGTTGCTAAATTTTTACACACGAATGGTCGTGAGTTGGGACTATTTGCTATTTATGATGGACATCTAGGTCAAAGTGTACCAGCTTACTTACAGAAGCATCTGTTTTCCAATATTTTAAAGGAGGTTGAATACTCTATGAAAATCACGTTTCTACTATGTGGTATATTTATATAAAGAAGAGTGTTGTTTGATAAAATTGATATAATTACTCCTGTTACTTTAAAAAAATGGTTTGTTAAAAATGACTTGTTTTAAGTGCTGGGAAAAAGGAATCCAATTAGTTTGTTCACCGCATTGAATCATTACAGGACGACTTTTGGTCCGATCCAAATACTTCTATTGTGAAAGCCTATGAAAGAACCGATCAGGCAATTCTCTCACATACTCCTGACCTGGGACGAGGTGGGTCCACTGCTGTAACTGCAATTCTTATAAATAGTCGACATCTGTGGGTAGCCAATGTTGGAGATTCACGAGCGGTCCTTTCCAGAAAAGGGCAGGCTATACAGATGTCCGTTGACCACGAGCCCAACACGGAGCGGGGTAGCATTGAAAACAAAGGTGGATTTGTCTCTAACATGCCAGGTATTGTGATATATAGATTATTTCGTATTAGTCCTTGCAATTATCCACTAATCTGTATTTGAATGATATTTCTTCTAAAAGATGTGGATTAACTCCGAGTTGCCAATGTAAGAACCACTTGCAGTTGTGCGACACCACCCTAAAGATAAAAAGAGTCTCACAATGATGATAGAAATTAGAAATATTACTCTATTCTGCATGCACTGTTGACTTCACTGACTTGAGAAATATATTCTTTAGACCAAATAATGGGTGGCATTGTGCAATTCCAGGATCTTATCAGTCTAAAACGGGAACCTCAAAAATTTGCATGAATTTTATAATGTGATGTTATTGAATTATAGCTATCTCATATATATCGCTGAAATAAGCATTTCGGATTATTTAGAACACGCGTTATATTGACTCTGCTCCGAGACAGCTTATCTCAACTGGAGACCAGGCACAGTGACATAACCTGGGGCAATCCAATTAGTGCCATTCTCGTAACATAAGATTGAACTATGCCTATTTCTCTCAACTTCTCAATGCAGGGGTCTGCTTTTATATGGTCATGTCAAAAATATTTCTTTTGGTTTAAATATGTGGGGTGTCTTTTAACTTGTTTAATTCTCTGGGAAAGAGTTAAATCTATGTTGGATCTGAATTATGACTGGTAACTTTCACCAAAATAATGGATGAAAGTTTCACTTTGAGTAAAGCTGATTGCACAAAAGGCAATCAGCTGGGAAGCTGAATGATAGCACTTGGCTAGAGCTAGAACATTGCATTTGATAAACACTGTCTGAAAGGTGAAGTCTTGAGGATTTAGTTGAACTGGGAAAGGTTCTGGAAAAGGATAGGTAAAGTGGACAAGGTCCTAATGGTATATGCAGTGAACCTATTAGCACGTGATTAATGACATTTGAATATATGTATTGGGGGGTATCTGTCTGTGTTATATGCTATAAACTTGTCTGTGGTTTTAGGTTAAGCAATTTCGGAAGACAGCATGCTTGGTGGTGAATATGTAGATGATTTGCATGATTTGTTGATAAAATAGGATATGCACGACCACTTCACCCATCCATTCTTCTACTAACAACCTTGGTGATTTGTTGATAAAATAGTTTTTGATCTTTGTACTTTACGCACAAATTATTCACTTTTCAAGAATTGCTCCTGCAACTGATAAATATGCATACATAATTCATTTACTGGAGAAGACTCACTCTTGTGCTAAAACGTTTATTTCATTTCATCGCGCTCTTGTTCTTCCTGAACTTTTGCATGAGATCAAATCATTGCTGTACTCGTGTTGAGATGGAGCATATTTTGCTCGGTGTAGAATCATATTATTTTGGACTGCTCATGGTATTCAAGTCATCAAAACGTGTTCTGATGCTTCTTATACCAGGAGACGTTGCAAGAGTGAATGGCCAGTTAGCCGTTTCTCGTGCTTTTGGAGACAAAAACTTGAAAACTCACCTGCGGTCCGACCCTGACATTACAAATGCTCAAATTGATGGTCACACCGAACTTCTTATCCTTGCTAGCGATGGTTTGTGGAAGGTGCGTACTTGCTCTCACCTTTACTTGTCCCATCTCCTTCTTTTCCTTCTGGATTTATAACCAACCCCCATATCTGGTTCCTCTTGGTTGTGGATGCTCCAGGTAATGTCGAATCAAGAGGCCATTGATATTGCAAAGAAGATCAAAGACCCCCAGAAAGCAGCCAAACAATTAGCAATGGAAGCATTGAACAGAGAAAGTAAAGATGATATCTCCTGCGTTGTTGTCCGCTTCAAGGGGTAAAATGCACAATCTTAGCGTTCCATGCAGCTTTTGTACATTACGCGGTGACCAGAAGACAAGATTTGGTAGGCTGCAGATGTTCGAAATTCCAAAGAATCCAGTACAAGAATCAAATTTATTCCTAAAGTCAGTGAAAATGGTCTCGTCTCCTCTTATATTAAGTTACTCTCTTATTGTCCAGTTTATTGTTGGTTGATTTCTTCAGAGTAGAATTTCACTATAATTTTTTTCATAATTCGAAGCCGGGTTGCATTTGTTATAATCAAAATAGGTTAAGCGTTCTTTCTTTCAGCCATACATCAAGAAGATAGCCATTTTGGCTGTGCTTCAGTGTTTGTGTAAGGATATGGATCGCCAACCGTTCAATATTCCATCACGATCATAGGTTTCTACTGATTTTTTGTACCCTCTCTATGACATTTTGCCGGCCTTTACCTAAATTAAATGGGCAACACGATGTTCATATTATATACATATTATTCTTCTTTTTAGAAAAATAAATAAATTATATTTGTAAACCGAAACAAACGCCAGCAAATGTAGTTTTGTGAACAATCTCTCCTTTGAAAACCCTATATATATATATATATATATATATATATTTGTCCGTCGTTGCCTTGCCTTGGCTCACATCAATTCCTTCAACATTGTTTTTTCTTAGTTATAAATTTTAAACCAACCAACTGAAGAACGATGTTTCTATAAATGATTTTATAGAAATTTTTTGATAATCAAAGTGATAAAGAATGGCCAGATGCCTGAGTTTCACAGGATCAGCAGATTGGCTGTACCGGAATTTTTTCTCGTATTCCGGGCTACGGTCGGTGACGACGGATTTAGAGGACGGCACCATCATGCATTGTTGGGCACCAAAAACTGTGAAGCCTACAAAACCTAATCTCCTCCTCGTGCATGGCTTCGGAGCCAACGCAATGTGGCAATACGGGGATCTTCTCCGCCACTTCATGCCCCGGTTCAACATATACTTGCCGGATCTTCTCTTCTTCGGAGACTCCACCACAAAGCGGCCGGAGAGAACAGAGGTGTTTCAGGCGCAGTGTGTTATGAGATTGATGGAGAGGTACGGGGTGCGAAAATTGAGCCTGGTGGGGATAAGTTATGGTGGGTTTGTTGGGTACAGCATGGCGGCGCAGTTTCCACAGGCGGTGGAGAAGGTGGTGCTTTGCTGCACCGGCGTGTGCCTGGAGGAGAAAGATATGAGAGATGGGCTTTTTCAGGTGGCGGATTTGGATGAAGCCGCCAGCATTTTGATGCCTCAAACGCCGGATAAATTAAGGGAATTGATGAAATTTGCTTTTGTGAAGCCTGTTAAAGTCGTGCCCTCTTGCTTCCTTTCTGATTATATCGATGTAAGTACTTTTTTTCTCATTCAATCAATTTTTTCAAGCGTATAATTAATTTAAATTCAATTACTTGGGCAGGTTTTCTGTACAGATCATATAAAACAGAAGAAGGAACTAATCCAAGCAATACTCAAAGATAGACAAATTTCTAATATTCCTAAAATAATACAGGTTTACTATACTCACATATAATAATTTTACGTGTCAAAAAACTCTATAAGAAATAGATAAAATTCTTAATTCCGTTTTAGATTGTTTGTGTTCAAATTTTGTTTCTTGAAACAGTCTACATTGATCATCTGGGGAGAGCAAGACAGAATATTTCCAGTAGAATTGGGACACAGACTCCAAATGTAAGAATAATAAATTTCTCTTTTATACCAAACGTGCACGTCATGTGTTATTTTCACTTCTTGTTTTTATCTACGAGTTAAAATTTGCAGGCATATAGGGGAGAAGGCCAAGCTAGTAGTGATAAGAAATGCAGGACACGCTGTTAATATTGAAAAGCCAAAGGAATTCTCCAAACAATTAAAATCTTTTCTTGAGAGCTCGTCCATTTCTCAATCATCTCAACCTCAACATCCCAAGTATCGCTTCTTGAGTGTCAACTAACTATATTGAAACTTCCGACGTAGAAACGGAACAATTTTATTTTTTTTTATCCCATTTGTTATATATTAATCATTCTTTTTCTATATCTTTTTTGTTTTTGAAATTTCACGTTTCATTATTATTTGTGTATATAGTTTTCAATAAAAGGTTCTAACGTTTTGTTGATGTAATCATTTCGAAAAGTGTCGTTGATGGTCGAAAAATGAAAGGAATAGGTCGCGGTTTCTTCCCTTTCCAGGGTCCAAGTTTACATGGCAGCCTTTTCCAATTGAGATTGATAAGCAATATTTGAGTCATTCTCAATATACAAATATATGTGTGAAGGCCAAGTAAATACGCTGGTCTTTGTCTCACTCACAGGTCACATAAATCTAATGAAACAATGACACAGACATAGGACCTCTCAATAGGGATGTTAAGTAGATAATCTGCGTACCAAGAAATTTCAGGACCTCTTATAGGGATGTTAAGTAGGACGAGCTGCTCGTCAACTGACACGAACTGACACGAGTTGATTTATGGGTCAAGTGAACCGACTTATCATAATGAGTTTTTACAATTCCAACAAAAAAAGTTGACGACCATGCACGAGCGACTTGTGAGATGGTTTGCATCCCATGTAGCACTCATAGCCTCTTTCCTCGTACATTCAATATTCTTATTCCATGAATAGCCATTTCTTTCTGTATAATGTTATATCTTTCATAACATATCAATCGTCATTTCATATTAAAAGACTCACAAAAAAGAGAAGTTAAAAAACAAGGGCCTATAATGGAGCGGTCACCGACTGCCATAGCTCATTTACTACTCAGGAATTTACTTTTCTGTTTTTCTATGCAGACAAACCCCTTGTATTCTTAGCAGTTAGAAGGAAAATATAGACTTCTTCAACTTCTACGTTGTTTTCTTCTCAACTTTTCTTTCTTTCTTCGACTTTTGCCCTCTTTATTTCCCGGATTGAATTCTTCTGTCAAATCCTACAACTACTCTTTGAAGACTACAAGGGCTGACAGTCATGCACCGTCTCTCTCCAGTGATGGTGTATGATGCATAACAGTTAGAAGAGAAGATCATAAACATGTTGAAAAAGAGGAGAAATAAGGAGGGTCTACGAAAACGGGCGTAACTTTTAGCTCAGGTGTCAGATTTTCGTGAGAGAGTACAATTTGCAAGTGTTTTTCGATTCTGTACAATTTTGCGGTCAAACTCCAGTATGTGAAATCAAGGGACGGGCTAAGCAGGTTGGGAAGCTGGCGGCTGAAGTTCTATGGCTGGCTCAGAAGATGGCAGCTTGTGACGCTTCAGAAGAAGCGGTTTGTAAATGGGCTTCAGCTTCTAACTTGGCTCGGCTCTCTGTTTCGGCTGAGCCACAGCTTCAAGGCTCCTTAGTCAAGGTCTCGGGTACGTAACTACTTGGCACATAACTATTTTTCCTAATTCCTTGTTGGTTAAGCTGTAGATAGGCATATTATTTGGAACATTTATCTAGATTTGGTCCAAAATATGAGGACAAAACAAATGCTAAATCTAGAAAGAATAGCTGCAGAATCCCGACTTCGATGACATGACTTGTTATCACGTCCAATACTAAGAAAAGAAGTATGAAACTATGTTCATTGTATTGTTCCGTGGTGCAAATTCTTATTTGATTAACCAGTAGACGAAGAAATTGATGATCATTGCATCAATTTTCATTTTTTTGCATCACTTGTATTGATAACAAAGTTTTTCTTGATTCCTAACTATATTTGTAGCATTCTTGATCAAGCAATTGAAAGACGTGAACAAAGTTATAGATGACAGAAACATATCAGAGCAACAAAGGCAAACAAAAATGAAACTGCGCATTTCATGGCTGCCGTTGCTATGCCGTTCAAGCAATGGCACAGATGCACCGGTCCTCAGCATTAACGATAGAGAAGAGATAATTGAGACATTGGAATAAGAAGACGAGCAAGAAAAGAGTGTGTCCTTGTGGCTCCATCATTTCACGTGTTGCCCATCCTCTGACTGGCCTAAACTCAGTGGTTGCTACTCTCGCTGGCTCAATTCTTCACGAAGTCTTCTGTTACGCCAATGAATGCAGCTATGTGTGTGTATCACCGGACATTGATGCAAGCATTTTGAGTAAAGGAAAGGACCGTGTAAACATATTATTAGCTCAAAGTAAACTGAATAATATCTGGAAAATTATAGCAATGGTTGAAGAATATGATTAGCTTATAATGAAATTCTATCCTATACTGGATTTATGGTGGTTTAACTTGATTGACTAGTTAATTATCTTGCATTCATCGCCTATACATTGTCACCAACAATATTATATAGAGAATGTGGTTATATATAATGCTAGTCGGAACCAGGTTATCTTGTCTTAGGAAATCTCTGAAAAATGGGTGAAGAGGTAACCGAAGGCTGGCCTATAGGAAGCATTGTTTATGGCGATGCAGCTCTCATGAGAGTGGTCAGCCCACTGGGAGATGGAGAAGTTCGATGTGGTTGGGAATTTGAAAACTCTCCCTAAAGTCGATCAATTGTCGTTCATTCACCTGGCTTCACAGGGTCGAAGCCCATACTCTCTCTCCCACTTCAATCCCCTCTTTTCTCATCTCTTCCTCCTCACACTCAATTTCTCCCTTTTTTGCCGAAGCTGGAACCTTAGACTCCCTCAAAGTTTTGTCCACCTTCTCATCCACAAACTCATCTAAGGATTCATCTATGGGCTCATCTACTTGTCCCTTCTTCTGTGCCCCCCTTCCACTAGGCCTAGCAACATCTTGCCCCTCGATTATGAACCCCCTCAAGGCAGGTTTGGACTGAAGTACCCTCTCTAGTTCCTTAGAGTTATAACTAGCCTAGAGCGATGGACAATAGTCTTAGGGTGAATCTTCATGCAAGTAACTACAACGGTCGATGATGAGGCTTCCAAAGCCTGTTTTTTTATATCATTTGATAACGAAAATAACAAATGCATAATCTTTAAATTAATTTTTTATCAGTATTTTTATGTTAAATAAAATACAATAACATTGTTCAATCAAAAGTACATGCATGCTCAACTAGTCCGCGCAGAACATAAGAGAAGGACATGAGGTTACATATGGAAAAAGGAAAATTATGTATGACCTGAGGTTGAGGATGGAAAAGGAAAAATTATGTACCTGGAACGTTTCTTCTGCCTGGGGGGATAGGCAAAGAACTAGAATAATTGATGATGTTTCATTGCCTTAGGTTTCAGAAATTCGATTTCTTGAATTAACTACAGTCTCATGTTTTTTCCAGTTTAATTTTGATAAAGAAGTCCGACTTTCTAACTGGACAATACAGTCTCACAGAGTGAATGGTCTTGAGTAAATATCAAATCTCTCAGATGATGATAGTTGAGGGTCCTGAAAACACACCAACAAATCAAAAGATTACAATTGACATCAACCACGTCAAGATGGTGATAAAGGTAACAAATTTTTACTGTAATTCTCTGACTAAACTTCATTCTGTTTTCATGTTTACTTTGAAATAAATTAATTACTGAAGAAATTTAAGATGGTATATTCAGTATTCTTACATTTTCTGACAAGAGATGAAGTTTCTTCTTCTTACACTTCGCTTAAAGAGTGAGAAATTTGTCGTATCAGTTATGATTTTTCCTATTTGCTTTCTACTGTATAGGTATTTGCTAGAAACCTACATTCCCCTTTATATTTTGGAAGTTGGATACACCTATACTGCATATAAAATCCATCATTCAGAATTGGCATAAATAGAATGCGTACCTGTGATGACTTTGAGAAGTGTAACTTCTTGGCAAGGGATGCAATGGAACCATTTAGGACTTTTCTTGTTTTGGCGTTGTGAATTGTCTTGCTCATGGCATTTAGTAATCGACCATATGATATTCCGGGCTCATTTTGTACAGCTTGGATAAAGCTATATGTCATGGCACCAGTTGCAGTGTCACCAGATAGAGCCTGTACATGTAATAAGAACTGCAGATGTAAGTAGATTGACGAGGAAAACCATTCTCTTCTATTCTGTTGAGTTAAATATGGACAATGCAAATTTTACAGGGAAATTTTTCTAGTACTCCTGGAGTACTGATGTTCAATGTGGTTGCTTGAATGGCCAATATCACTCATTCAAATCCCTATGCAAGATATCGTAGTTGCATCTGGCAATGCACCTAAAAGTATATTGGTACTAGTACAAAAAACAATTCCGAAAGTATATTTTTCCTCTCATCTATTATGTCCTACTCTTAACTTATTTGGTGCTATTCTCTTCAATTTTTGAGTTTCATGTAATGACTTTTATTGCTAGACATTTGTGTCATGGTTGCACCAAAATTAACATTCATGCTCCCAAGTGCTCGTGATATTAAAAATGAGAAAACAATATGGTTGTGTCCATAGCTTTTAGAAAGATAAAATGTAATTTATTGAACAAGAAGAAAGGAAAGAATAGTTACTGACTGTAGTATCTACTGAAAGTTGATGATCATCACATGCACTTATAGAGACAGCTAGCCCGCCATTTGTACCTTTGTAAATAGGTGACTGGATGCCATGATCTTCCCAATGATAGTATCCTTCCCTGGAGACCATAGTGATCATTTTGATATTAATGACAGATCTGCCTTTCAGATCAAAGATTGGCAATTTATTTTCTATAATCATAATAATTTCTATAATATTGCCTTGCTCTAAAAATGAAGAAAGACTTTTCAAAATGGCCAGTTTGGGTTGGTCAAACAAAGAATGGACAACACCGACCTTTTCATTCGGCATACAAATGGCAGATCAAGAATTGTGCCACTGTGGCATGCATCAATGATAGCATGAAGTTTGGTTCCTTGGGGCAGTGGTCTCACAATGGTGGCATTAATATCGTCATCTGATATTTTTCCCGCCGTCTGGTGATCTACAGGCCACAACATCTCATCATACCCATCTACCTCATCCATGTTGAAGTCAAGTTGTTGTGAGCCATGGCCTGAGTAGAAAAATACCAACGAGTCCCCTGATCGGCATCCTTGAACAAGCCAATGCAAGGCACTTCGGATATTATGCTTTGTTGGGATCAGGCAAGGGTCAGGCTCTTCTTCTGCACGGTGATTTGTATCCATCAGAATAACAAGTTAGACCTTTTTTTTTTTTTTTTTTTTTTTTTTTTTTTTTCCTTTTCTTAGAAACCAGTCATAAATATTGTTTTTTAAGTTACCTGAGTTGGCCAAAACAAGTTATCTCAGGTTATTTCTTATTGTTTTAACTTACCATTTGAACTTTAGATCTGCAAGAGGAAAAGGGGAGCAAAAAGTGAATGAAAGATTTAACTTAACATTGATTATAAATTACAGTCCAATTTATAGCTTCTTGTGAGAACTAGTTTCCATCAGAGCAGCAATTTTATTAGGTCAGCTGTCAACTCTGTTTCGCAGGATTTTGCAGTCCCTTAAAGTTTCATCTACAGGTGTGTTCAACGGAGATCTTGTTAAGTTTAAGATGGACAAACTATTACATTTTTGGTACAAGTTGCTGGATGGATGTGAGCTAACATTAAGCTGAGCGGATATAGCTGAACTGTTTGTAGTGACAGTGAGTTGAGAGAGGGAAAGTTAAAAAGATATTTTAATAAAACTCATACCAGTGAGGACAAGTATGGAGTCACTTGGAAAACCCAGCTGCTGAATCAGAAAATATCTCATACACTTTACATCATTGACAGTTCCCTTTAGCCTGTATTTCTGCCCATAGTAGCTTTGTAGCTTACTCCACATAACACTGCTCGCTTCCTTCCGAGTGATGAAAATGGCAAGGAAGGTGCAATTGATTGTGAATGATGAGAATTACCTGATGCCCATGACCAAGGATAGCTATTCCCTGAAAATACCCTTGCATTTATGTTACTAGATACCGTATAGAGCAAATCCTTCATCCTGCTAGCTGTGTGGCGTATTGAGTCAGGAGCTTGGTCTAGAGGATTGTTAGGNAGCTGTGTGGCGTATTGAGTCAGGAGCTTGGTCTAGAGGATTGTTAGGTTGAACCTGGATTACAGTTAGACATGTTGCACATTGAAATGTATTTGTGTAGGGGGGAACCGTTAGTTGCGCACCGCAACGACTGCATCTCATTCTCTTGCCTGTCATTTCCATTTCTGCACTCCCTTAGGGTCAAGCCAATAGATGGATGTTGAATTACTGATATAAATCAGAAGTTAACTTCGTAAAAATTGTCCTTAGAATATTAGCTTTATTCCACTTAAGAGAAAATGGCTGGGAATTAGATTCTTTGCTTTTGCCTGAGTTGATAAATGCCCCACCACTTTGCTTGACTTTAATTTGGTTGAGACTTGTGCAGTTTCAATTTTTTCGGGATGTTTAGCATCACGCATCAGAAAGTGCGGCTCACATTTGAGGAGAATTATATGTGTGGGATGCAAGTCCATGTGTGAGAGAGCGAGAAACAGATGTTCGGGTACATTAGAATATTTCTAGAAGATGAAGCTCATTAGGTCAAAACTAGGGTAAGCCTCCCTAGAAGGGCGAGGCAAGAAGGCCATGTTTTCTGTCAGAACAATTCTCTGTTGCAGGACATCTTTGGATACCAATGGGAGGAAAGTAGTCTGAAACGGCTTCACACGGTAGGATGATACTATGGAGAATGAGCATATGTTATGACGTGACTATAATGTGCCATCTGCTATTCAACCTAAAGCATCTGTGAAGTACAACATATTTTTATTTAGGGACCTGATTGTTCTAAGGGATCAAAGATGAATTTAAGAATTGCAAATCCTATATCATATATACAACAATATCTTTTTTATATAGGAATCTGATCCTTGTATTTATTGTTCATTGGGGGTATCACGTGCTTTGTCGAGTTCCACTGACTGGTCTTTCTTATGCTCTTCAGCAAACTAATTTAAAAACTCCAACCGTTAACCTTTCTCTGTCATGGGAAGCATCGTTATGTATTTTTTGTTCATTTTCAAAATGTAATGGATGGTATATCTAATATAAAGTCATAATAAAAGGTGTTCCTAGTTTATTGTGTTCAACTTAGAAATTATTGTGTTAGCCTGTCCAGGTCTTGGTTCCCTGTTTTTCCTGGTATTCAAGAACATGAAATATGTGATAATAGCGATTCATTAAATAAAGCACAAGAAAGAGATAAGATCCTCTAGCTTATGTAAACATTATGGATCTTGTTGAAATATATTGGTAACAGCAATACCAATTACAATTATCACAAAGAAACTAAGATTATTATATCGTATCTGACCTTGAAGCTTCATAGTACATAGTTTGCCAACGTTGAATTGAGGTATCCATTCTAGTATTTAACGAGGCCAAGCTTTCGAAGACAGTTCTTCTTATTAGTGGTCATAGATCAGCCATGGAAATTGACGGCCTATACACTTCATAAAGTGAAGGGCTTTAAGTGAATGTTAAACATTTGAGAAGTAGATAGTTGAGGTTCCTGCAAAACACCAAGAAAATAACTTATTACTTTTGACGGGATAGCTTGAATGGACTTCAAGTAAAAGAAAGATTTATAGTTTGTATTACAAATTGTTAACAAACTATGGATATTACACATATCACACAGTCACTTGAAAATAATAAGCAGCCAAATGATAATCACAATTGAACTCCCATATCTAGTTTAATGCATTAATTTTTAAGTTCTTGTGTGCAATGGGTTTTCTCTTCAAACATGAGACGTGAGTGCTAGACAATTAGGATCACTGTGCTTCCTTTTGGGTTCTCTGTTGGACTCTGTAATTTATGCATGTATATACATTTGATTGGTTTGTTCTCGTATTAACAATGTAATTGCTACTGAAATTAGATATTGACGTTCATCCGGATTCAACAGTAGTTTGTAGGACAAAAGCCTATTCTTCCTCCTTGCTTGGATGTAACGTTTAGTTTTCTGAAAACTGGAGTAAAGGCCATACTTTTGCTTAAAAATGTGAATGGTTTGGACTGCAAAGATCATCTGGAAACTGAAACTTTTCTTGCATCATCCTTGAAGTAGGATTGTAATAACATGTCTAGGAAGCTGAGACACACTCGCCCCCCCCCCCCCCCCCCCTTTCTTTTCACATTTCAATAGCTCACTATGCATTAGTTTATTTTTTTTCTGACTCTGAACGAACTCTTTCCTTCCTTGAGAGTCAGTTGATTTGAAGACCACATTTGTCTTGTACTAGTACCATATTTGCTCCGACGACAGTCACTACTTACTACACTATGCTATAACTTGTTTAATGATGCTGCATCCATGTAAAAATAACACCACCAAACTAATAAAAGCATACCTGTGATGAATGGGCCTCTTTCAAGCTTCCTTCTCCTTGTGATCACTTCATAGAAGCAGTCCATCAAACTTCAACGGTCATGATACAGAGGTGCAGACACAGTTTAGCCAACAGTTTGGCTTCATAATCTCATGCGAGAAGCTTAGGGAGACATCACTTGTGTCTGACCAAATCTTGATCTGAAATCTTAAGTTACTAAACAAAAATTTCCTAGATTAAATAAAGTGTCAAACCAAATCATGACATATAAAACTCACCTGTAATACTCTATAAAAATTCATATCAGAAGTTAAGTTTTCCTTTTTCCTTTTTTTTTTTCCTTGCTCTTCTGGTGTTCATGGATAAATTAATCTAATAGTTTTAATCAGACTTCTACGATAACTAATAAATGTATTAAGAAACTAGATGGGAATATATTCCAGATTTATGTTTTGCATAATAAATTACAAGTTTATGATAGAGAAGAAAGTTGTTTGACTTAAAAATTACCAAGAAAAGAACAGTCATCCTAAAGAACTCATAAATAATATTTTGCTCGGCTGGACTAGGCCATCCACGAAAAGGTAATGGAAGACGCAATGAATATAAATTTTGAATCTTCCAATATATCAGCTAGCCTATCCTTGAACTATAAAGTTGTGGTTTGGTTATTATAAAGGTCTTCTTTGCTTAAGGGGGACTGTAGATAACATTACTAGTTTCGAGCTGTCTAGGCAATATAGAAAGACTATTTTGGCAGGACAGATTTTGGAGAAAGCTGGTGGTACCAGTGAGCAGATGGATGAAAGAATTGGGAAAACCCAACTTCTCAACCAGAAGATTTTTCATCAATAACACATCATTGATGCTACCCTTGATAATCTTTGGATGTCCCTTGTAGGTAACGCCACACAAAACAGCTCGTTTCTGTCCATGTGCAGGAGGAGGAACCAGCTGCTGTGGTATTTAAAGTATTGTTGTAGTGCCACACATTGGACGGCATAAGGTTCGTGCCTCAAGAGACACCAGCAACTTCACCCCACAGTGCCTGCATTGCATATATCTTTCCTAAGTTTCCTTGTTTTCATATATCTTGATTTTGCCTGATTACTGGGAGTTGAAATGCAACAGGAAGCTTAATACAAGGCAATGTGATCACTTGGTAGATTTCTTTTATAAGCTAAGTTTGGCAACTTTTCTGTAACTCTTGTGTATAGAGAGGTTAAGAGAGAGTGACGTAGTGCACTTTCTCTATTTTTTATTTAGCTGAGTTTATTGGCGTATTAGCAATTTTTTTCTTACCGTATTTTTTGATTCTTGAAATTCAATCGACTGTATCTTAGTAACATATCAGAACTAGGACCAATTTTATGCTGCTTATATATGAATAATACTTGATTAGGCAACAAATCTTATAATTATAGGAGCCGAGGTTCAGTTTGGACTATTTCAAAAATCAAATTGTTGGACAGATTCAGCATCATACATAATCAAATTCATAGATTATTTCTTGATAATATAGTTTTTGCTACCTGCACAAGTCCATAAAAATTACCAAGAACAGTTTTGAAGGTTCAGATAAAGTTGGACTTTTTCTGGGAAGAGAACCGGATTGGAATTTTTAAATATTAGGATGATACAATTTGGGTACCGCTATTTTCATCTACAATTTTTATATATTTTCCCACTCTAAATTCATTCTTATTAAAAATTTAAGTTTTATAAAAAGTATTATATTAATCCGTGTTTATTCTGATGTTAACCTAACTAAATTTATTCATTTAAACACTATATATATTCATCACAGTTTAAATATATCCCTATTATAATTTTAAAAATTATTAAAATTATCCCCAATACTTCAACCTTGTTTTAGTCACTCTAATATCCCCATTCAAAAGTAATATATTCATTTCTTTATTTATTTCCCACCTCTTTTTGAAATCAAGAATATCCAGATTGAAAACCCGGAATCCATAATCGAGTAGGTCCCAAATAAAATCCAAATTATGGTGAACAGTACTCAACAGATTGGAAAAGAAGTACTTTTGTTTTTTTCGTCTCCAAGAATCAGATCCTAGAATCAATTTTTCTTGCGTTATCTTCCAATCGAAATTGTCAAATTTTGTGAGTTCTGCTAGGTCATACTTCTATCCTTGAGTAATAGAAACACTTATTTTTTCTTCTTCTCTGGATCAAAGGTGGGCTTTCAAGATTCTATTTATTTATTTCAGAAGTACCCTTGAAAATCTGTTAAATGTACCGAAAGAATTGAAAAATATTCAAAATTGAAGAAATTTACATGCATTAGAAACTTTCTTACATCAGAATACATATAAAAGAGTTTTTAGATTGAATTTCTCAGAAATAAAAAGGCTCCAAGTTAAAATGTTAAATTACAATGAGTCAAAGGGCGTACCCTGTGTCTTAAATTTGGGGCCAACTAAATTTATTCATATTCGTGTAATAAAATTTGACAAAGTTTTACTCTAGCTATCGACCTATCCCGACTCTGCCTCTGTAGACCAATAAGAACTACCATGAAACAACAAATACCAAAATGTCTGAACATGATTATAAATAATAAAATACTAATATAATATTGAATGATGTAAAAGTAATTGATTTTATTAGAATAGTTGTTAAATTCCCATTGGAATGTGGGGATAGTCGTGTTTATGCATTATGTATGATAATTTCTATTTGTCTTGTAAAATTGAATTTAATCATGCCAAAAATAAAAAAGGAAAGATTTGGAACGCATCTACAATTATTCCTAAATATTAGTGGATGAATTTAAAGTGATAGAATTTATTTAATATTATTCTTATAGATATAAAAATTGTGGATGGAAATAACGGTACTCTACAATTTTGGCCTGAAATTTAATAAAGTCACAAGGTCAACTCATTACACTAATCTAGTTCTACAGCATAAAATAAAACAGATGCATAATTAGGTAAAGAAATGCCAAATTGATAGGTGCCATGGAAAAATTCCAGTCTCAAACGCTATTCCCCTGTCTGCAATCAAGTAATTTTGAGCAAGCAGGTCAATTTCCAAGCACAATACCAATCAGGCTTGAAGATATCAAACCCAACATGACAGCAGTAGACATAATTAACACATATTTACACAAAATAAAATGTGGGATAAATAAAAAGAAAAAGCCCATAGATGAACAGATACACAATACTAGTTACATTGAACACAGGCAAATCGAGTTTGTTCTTTAGAACTAGATCATTAGAAGAAAGGATTAAATACAAGAAAGTGATGTGAAGAAATATATAGGAAGCAAACTAAGCAAACACTTGGCTGATCTCCATGACTTGTTAAACTGCATGTACAATCCATACTTAAAGAAAGGCCGATTACTTCCACGAGGAAAAAACGCATTACTCCACAATAGCTGGAATAGTCTTCCACCAGAATCATCACCATGTTGCTGCTAAAGAGAGAGTAGACAGTAGGAAATTATCAGTATAGTCTTTAATAATTGTTCTGTCCAACGTTCAACAAACAAATATGTCTATGGACATCATATTTACCAAAAGTTGTGAGTATATGCTAGTCCTATTATAAAGGAGCCATGTAGGCCTACCACTAAAAATATAGTTAAATATGTGGCCCTTCTGGAAATTCTTTACATTACGAAAGAAACATGAAGAGAGAAGCAGTTCAATTTTTATTTTTAAAAAAAGGTGACTGTGAGATTGACTCAGCTCAATTCGGGGCATCATCGCAGTCAGTCCAACTCTAAAGAGCACAAACACTCACAGCAGAACAATGTTAGCTACTCTGAACAACAATGTTAGCTACTCTTCGTGTTCACTTAAATTTCAAATAATATTTAAGTTCGGTGAAACCTAAAGGGTGTAGAAAGATCACAACAATTAGTAAGCATGAATTACTATGTACCACATGAGAGTAGTAATCCTCGAGCAACACAAGATAGTGCAACAATCAGAAACCACCAGGATCCATGGACAGACTGCCATTCAAATGCCCAGAGATATTATCCTTGCAAGTTGGACACATATAGCCAATCGAATCTGATGGAGATTCTGATTCCACACCGTCGAGTTTGAACTCTGTTCTGCACCATACACACACAGTTGTCAGCTGATTTATGTCTGCAGCATTCAATGCAACTTCCTCCGAACCAAATCTAATAGAGGAATTAAACCCATCTTCTATCCCAGCATTGTTTCTCAAATCTATTGAACCCCCTGGCAAAGATGGTGATTCTTGTCCACTCACAAAACCATATCTGAAAGGTTCTATATCATCAAATCTCAGCTCCTCAAAACCTGTAACATTCTCAAGCTTCTGATCAATCACAGAGAATCCCTGTTCCGCCTGCAAGCATATTAGAATATTATGCACTGTCTAAAAAGTGAACAATGTTAATAAGTTAGAATGAAAAAATAAAGGCAAGTGTCCTCACATTTCCATATAGGTTAAATAAAAAATCAAAACTTCTCCAATCCATCAGGCCCTGGTATTCATACCTCCAAGGTCAGGTATTGACACCTGTAACCCTCTATGCCCCGAAAGAATAATATTCAGTTGTAAATTTGGGGAATTCAAAACCGAAAGCATGACAGCTATTAATTGTGATTTTACAACGATCTCAAACAGCTATTATTGTGATTTTACGATGATTTCAAGGTCTTGAACAGACAACTTTTGCAACTCGGGACAAAAAGCAGGAACTTAGCACCTTACAAAAACTTGTCTATACACCAAGGTAAGTAAATGTTTGTGTCAACTATGACACAAAATAAATATACATTGTTCGTACTCTTTATATGAACAAAAATTTGGAATGGACTAAGAACGCATGTAGCATAACTTGAGCATATGCGTGTACATACACATAATAGCACGATAAAATAATATTGGAATGCAAAGAAGTCGAGATTGTTCAAAAGATACATAAAAAGGGGATATTGAGAAAACCCCAAGACGCTAGGCATGCCTAAGAAAAGAAAAATACACATGTAAGGATGCCATTCCATGGTTGCAAGGGGTAGTTGTGAATATCATGATGGGGGTTCTTGTGCTTACACATAGTAGGGAGGACTCCTTTGATCAGGGAGCTGTTGGCAACATGTCAATTGCACATACCTCATGAGCAGACCACTTAGTATAAGGATTATTGCGGTAAATATACATTGTTAAGAAAATATTTTAAGCTAACCACAAATTGTAAATTTACCAAACACAAAATGCATCTCTACAAGAGACCTAAAAGAAATAAGAACCAAGACCTTGAACCGGTATCTCATGTTAAGGGAGACTATCCTGAACTAAAATATTGGAGGCCAGATGGAAACTTGATGGATAAGTCTCAAGATCATAAAATACTACTTAAATAATGTGTGTTCTATGCACATTCTAGTGATGAATGAGATTCAAGTGACTTTAATCAAAGTGATTCATGGGATGTTATAGTATCACACACAAGATCCTTTACGTCAGCAAATTTCATAGAATTAGCTCAAGGGAACCCAGATCCAATAAGCGTTGCATTACCACAATTTCGAAATGGAAACACGAGTACAGAAACATCATCAACATTTAATAAATACTTACGCCTAAAAGTTAATAACCAAATGTTTACCTTAGATGACATTGAATCAAAGGAAGGAAAGAACTGAAATGATGGAGCAAGGGGCACTGAAGAGGCAGAAGGCACATTGTGAAAACTAATTTCTTCTACAATGAGCCCAGGTGTATCTTCTATGTGATCTTTGCTCGGGTTTGAACCTCCATCTTCAAAACCAGTCTCTAACTCGCTGTTTTCATAACTTTCAATTTCATTCAACTCAACATGCCCAAAATCATTTGCGCAATTGGAACCGTCTGCAACATTTATGTTCTTTGTGTTATCATTCCTTACCAAATTCCCATCCTCCATCTTGGCTTGGCCATCATGTGTACTCAATCCTTCATTAGAAGCTTTGTCAGGCTCAAAATCTTTTGTCTTAATTTCAATAGGATCAGATCCCAAATTCATTTGAAAGTCAATGCTTGGAGCCTGAGCTTCTTCTAAGTTCATCATGCTGGGATTTTGTTCTCCTGTGGCTTGTTCACTAGTTCCATCCTTAGAATTTTCAAAAATAGAATTTTGAGCAATTTCTATTAAAGCATCCATTTTCGATGTCCTTGAGTGCAAAGCCTCCTGTACTGGAGATTGAGAATTCTCCTGGACAGTGACGGGAGTAACCAGTTCATCAGACCCTTTACCAGAGTTCCTCACATGGACGCCTACATGACCATTATAACTTCTCCTTTCATCAAAAACCTTGTGACAGAATTGGCATTCATATTTTCCATCTCTAATTATCACGCCTTCACCAACTGGCGTCCCAAATCTGTACCTTTTGGTAGTCTTCTGGTGGAAAGAGAATAGATGCTCCAAGAACACTTTCTTCTCACCAAAAGTCAGGTTGCATTTGACACATTCAAAGATGTCCTGAACACGAACTTCAGGGAGGTTATCTATTCCCACCAAGCAACCATCATTATCATGAGCATCAGATGGAGTTGAACTCACCAATGTTGAAAGAGCCAGCATGTCAGGCTTTACGCCATCAATCTTGTCGGTAGGACATGGATTCTGTTGCATAATTATTATCATTTTAGCAAAAACTGCTGAAAAAATTGATAAAGAGATAAAAGTAAACTTACAACCTCAATAGCCACACCATATGCCTGCTGAATGCTGCAAGTCTTCTGATCCCTTGGTTGGTCTGCATCATTACCCTCAAAATAGGAACGCAAAAAGGAAGCAGCCTCTTTGCATGATATAAATTGTTGTCCAGTAGGGCTGGAATAACAAAAGGACCAAGTAATTTCAAATCAGAAAAATGAACTGACAAGTGGAAAATGTGTGTAGCATGCAATCGATAAGGCTCCAAAGACCATTGCAAATGAAGAAACCTGTTTTTCACTTCATAAATCCTTTTCAATGCTTTAATTACAGCCATTACGAGTCACACAAACACATTATATATCACCAACTTCCCTTTTGCAGAAATGAGACCAAAATTAGATGTTTCATCTAAAGAAACAAAAACCAAAAAGGCTGATGAAAACAGGATGTTTTATAATGTATAATGACAGTAATGCAATATACATGTATAAGAGGCAGGCCAGAACAATAAAAATTGCTGAATCATGTTCAGTAAATGTCTAAAATCATGACAAAACGATGAGAAAGGGCGAACGTGTTTACAAGCTACAATTTTTTCTAGAAAGGGGTATTACACTATTGATGAACGATGCAGCAATTCTAAATGACTAACGTTGAGTAAATTTTATGACGTTAGAAGCTACATAATCACGCACGCACGCGCGCACACATAAATAGGCCTGTGTTGGATGGAAATGTGATAAAGGCCCTCTTTTTGGCTTACGAAAAAGGGTCTCATGTGCCCAGTCAGTAATTTATTTAATATCCCCCAAGTGCCTCTTAACTCACATGAACTGAAAAAACATACAGAAAGCTATTCAATCATTTGCCAAATCATTTTTTCAACTCAACGGCGGCAAAATCAAGCCTTTAAATCCTTCTAATTCAGTTATCTACTGCAAGCCATGGCATTAAAAAAGTTAATGGTTTTATTTGTTATTAATGAATGAGGTTTGGAGTGATTATATTATCTTGTTCACGAGCATAGGGTTCAAGCGGGAAGTGCATGGAAGAGAACAACTAGATACCAAGATTGAGGTTCAACATTTAAAAAGTGACTACCCAGAGAAGGCTACTTGACCTAACAGGTTGAGTAATCTATCCCAAAAATCTATTTCAAGTTCTTTCTACTTGACCTGCTTTCTTCAAATTCAACTGATATCGAGTAAATTTGAAGGATTAACAGGCTGTTTGCAATGAAGCCTTCCAATAAGGAAAAACCAAAGAAGGCCACTTTTCATTTGGGACCTAAAAAAGGAGGTCTTTCATAAGATTGCCCAGGTTTGTATTAAACATATATGATAAAGGACATTCCTAACCAAATGTACAAGAAAAGATCCATTGCTTCCAATTTGAAGCTTCTTATCTAAGTTGAAAAAAGCATTTCAAAATGTGCTCCAATTTCTCTTCCAATTAGCCCTAATTAAAAAAATCACCAGATAGACCTTAATAGGGTTTCTCTCCTCTCTCTTTCAACGTGTATAAAGAGATGCAGCTTCGTTGCACTGTTAACAAAACACAATAAAGGAAGTCTTTCAAACTATGTATACAATAGCTAGGATAATTAATTAAAGTACTTGAAATCAACAACCTTATACATCTCCTGCAATAAACAGAGACGCGAAAATCCCGCCTTCTAAGGCCAAGCAAAAGCTTCCAGCCGATGGGCAATGCATCTCCAAACGCACCTGCATCCACATATTTCCTCTTTTTCCTCCTGCTACACCACTGCCCTTCCAAACTCGACAAAAACCCTAGAACACCCTCCTCAGTGTCCAACCCCATTGTCCTCGTCTTCAACGCTTCGCTAAACAATTCGTCTCCATTCTTCTCCAATTTCTCGAAATCCACCACCTCACCCTTCACATTGACCTTCTGTAATTCCATTCCAACACCATTTTCCAAGAGCCTCTTTTTATTTGAATTCCTGTTTCTTCGCACTTTTTTCCGCTTGTTTTCTCCTCCATGCAGCTTATTTTTTATTTTTTCTTGAAGTCTTAATAACCCTAACCCTGGGCCATTAACAGGAAGTGGCGACACCTCTGCCTGAGGTGGCAAAGGTGGAGGAGGAGGTGGTGGGGGAGGATCGTGGTTGCCATTGAGGAAGTGTTTGAGGAAGTGGATAATAGAGTGATTAACAGGATCATCAGAGGGGTGGGAATGGTGGTGGGTTTTAAGGGCAGGATGTAGGCCTGGAAGGCGGGAATGAGAGCGGTGGTGGGGGTGGCGGAGGCCGGAATAAGCCTGCCGTCGACTCCCAGCAGACTCATTAAATAAGGAGCGATCGATGTCAGGGGTCACAAGGTCGTCGGTGTTGTGAAGGTCGAATGCAGATTCGGAGCACAAAGAGAGGGCTTGCAATTCCGATTGGGAAAGCTGGGTGATATCTATGTACGTTAAAGCTTCCGCCTTTGCCCCACCACGTCCACATGGTGGAGGTGGTGGCGGGGGCGGCGAAGTGATAGTGGTTGTGGTGGCGGCGGCGCTTCCCATTTCTTGATAATATGTCTTGGGTAGGTGCCGTGTTAATTTCTCTTAAAATAATAGGGTGTGACTTGTGAGGGACAAGTGTCTGAAGGACTGACAGGTAGTAGATTACTGTTTACTGGCTGTTTTGAAGGCTTATTAACACAAAATATCCCTACGTTTTGTTCTTAGTGTACAAAATGTCCTCACGTTTCAAAGTTTTACATTTTCACCTTTTTTTCAACTTTTCATTATGAAAAACGTCATTTTTATCAATTTTTATCCAATTTCTCAATTAAAAATTGTAAAATGACAAATATATCCTCATATTTAAATAAAATATAAAAATTACAATCATACTCTCATTTTTTTTAAAAAAAATATAAATAAATCTAAATAAATTAAATTAAAAAATCAGAAAAGAAAAGAAAAGAAAAGTCGTCTTCTTCTTCTTCATCCTCTCCCACCTCATGTCCACCCTCAGCAAGAACTAAAAACAGTACTTTTATGCCCTTCAAATAAGAAAACAAAAGAAAAGTTGTCCTCCTCTTCTTTTTCTTTTTCTTCCTCTCTCTCCCTCCCAGTCTCTCTCTCTCCTTCTCTTACATACTCACATCCCCACCCCTACCCCTCACCCTCACCCTCACCCTCAACCTTACCTAATAGCATTGCCACAACCACATCCACCGCCTTCAAATCCTCAAATAATTAAATCACTATTTATTTGTTCTTTCTATGTCAATCAAAAGTCGATTTTGCTTTGTTATACGAGTCCAAATGGAAATAAATTGACTATAAATAAAGAAAATTCTTTTACATCTGTTCAAAGGAAAGAGCTTGAAAGATAAGCCATGATCTATAGGGCTTATTAGCATAAAACGTTCATATGTTTGGTCTTTAGTGTCTAAAATGTCCCTACGTTTGGTATTCAGTGTGTAAAACATTCATATGTTTCAAACATTTGCATTTTCACTCATGTGCCCGCTGATCTTCTTTTTCCTACTAATCTACTTTTTCTTAAATGATTTTTTCTTTTTACACTTTTGGTATTTGATTATACGTGGATTTTAAAAAATTGTTTCTTGATATTGGTGTTTAAGTACAATGACTGGCTATCTAGAAAGGTGCAAGCAAATGGATGACAAGAAATGGATATTCTCAAAAGATGTAGTGTCCCATCACAAGTACTGTGAGTGTCACCTACATAAAAGTCGTCCCCATTCAAGAAAGCTTGTGGAAGTCGAGAACAACGCCACTGACAATAATTAGAAGAAAAGCCTCTTTTGTTTAATCATATAACTGATCTAAGTATTTCTACATCATTTAGTATGAGAGATTAGTTTTTAGTATTTATACATCCTCTAATATTTTCTAATCTATTTTCATGTTTCGTTTCATGGTGAGGGTGAGGGTGTGGGGTAGGGGTAGGGGTAGGGGTAGGGGTAGGGATGAGAATGGGTTAGAGAAAGAGAGAGAGGGAAGAAGAAGACTATGACCTTTCTTTTCTTTTCTTTTCTTTTTTTGATTTTTTAATTTAATTTATTTGTATTTCTTTTGAAAAAAATGGGAGTATGATTGCAATTTATTTTTTATTTTTCTTTTGTTTTATTTAAATAGAAAAATATATTTTTCATTTTACAATTTTTAATTGAGAATTTGGATAAAAATGATGAAAAGACGTTTTCTACAATGAAACGTTGAAATGTGGGTGAAAATGCAAAAATTGAAACATGAAAACATTTTGCACACTAAGAGCAATACGTATGAACGTTTTGTGCTAATAAGCCATGTTACGAAATATGTTAGGTACTGTTTTAACTTGTTTTTAAATTTATTTTTTTAAATTCATTTTTCATCATTTATTTCGTGACATTAATATTTTTTTATTAATTTTTATCAAAATCTACTAAAATATAATTTTTTTAACGAAACCAAACAAGGGCTAAAATGGGAATTTCAATTGTTTCGAATTGTGTTTCTAGGGATTTGTTAGACAATTACGCGAGCCATTCATTCGAGTAGGGATTTGTTAGACATTTACGCGAGCCATTCATTCGAGTCCTGCTTCACGTACATGAAACGGATTGCCAGAATCATTACATGACTCACACATTGGGGGTGGGTGGGTTATTTTTTTTTCATTTTTAATTTTTGATGGGTCCCACGCACAGTGAGATGCCTGTGAACTGATTTTCTGTACGTGGGGATTTATCCCATTCATGTATAGAGAAAATTGCAGAAGGTCAATACAGGGGAGACACACGTCCCTATGTATTTGGTTTTCTGCCTTGGCCAATTATAAGAGGACACTTCTCCCCCATATTGACCCTGTACAATTTCTCCTGTACCTCTAGTGTGATTCAGCCATTTAGCTCCCTTTGACATCGAAACTTTCACGATCTTAGATCAAAGTCATGTTATAAATTTGCAATACAAAATAGCTTAGTTAGTCTATTCAATCGCCTTGTAGCTTATTATGTCCATGTTGTCTATTTTATTTTTCTCAAACATTGACACAATAAAATATTTTGCACGTAAATTGAAATCTTTTTTCTATTTTCTAATCACACATTTTTCAAAAAATTACAATTAAAATCATCTTCCTCCAAAAACTCTTTAAAAATGGAGACAAACAGAGGCGGTATTTCATCGTTCCAAATATTATATCTAATTAGATGTGGCAAAGTTGAGCAAATGGGTATTAGGGTTAATAGCTATTGACGGATAAATTTACAGGCGTTGAGATGACAACACTTATATGGCTGCATTTTTTTTTTTTGGCCAATTTCATTGAAAATCGGTCAAATATTTTTCTGTACAAAATCCTATCAAATTGCCTTATGCACATAGCAAAACTCTGGGTATTATATGAGTTTACTTGGGGCAAATGACAATTTTTATATAGCCCCTCTTAATTTGAGATTAAAATTGAATTAAAATTTTTAGTTAAAGTTAATAATTAATTTTAATCACACCACTTCATCTCCAACTCCAACCTGAGAACCAAAAACCTCCCTACCTTTTTTCAATCACACATTTTATTAACATTCACGACCCGAAGCTCATCTCTTGCTCTTAACCAGTCATTAGGTTACCGACTTTCTTAACTTTTCGGCATTGGAAAGACGTTAGTTCCCGTACATGGTTTGAATTTGAAATCACTGCTTATGTACCTTGGTATTAGCCATAATTCACAGGGACATTCTTTAGTCTTAGTAAGATGGGAAAGATTAAAGGATTTACTTGGTGTAGGTTTGATTGGATGGACTAGGGATGCTTTGTCAATCAATTTTGGAGCGAAAAAGTTAGAAGTTATAACATATCCTGCAATCTGGGCTTCGATCACGCTACCATCTAGGTTGGCAGTCTATAGCTTTCTCGACTTTAAACATTGTTTCTTTTAGAGATGTCACATTAGTAATGATTGCACTTTGTTCCACCTAAGCATTTAGTCATACATTTGAAAGATAGCTCACAAATTCAAGATGGATTGTGGACGACCTATGGAGTGATCCACGATCATCCTTCCATCTTACTTGCTTATAATTGGCACGAGAAAATACCACAACGAGAAGACTTAAGAGAAAGGAGCTATTATCGAGCTCGAACCTTCTTCATGTAAACGGTGGCTTCTTCACATATCAATGACATGTTAAGCCTCGATTCGAGACCTGATTTGTTTCAAATTTAATGCATATTCATGAATCATGCATTTCATTAACGATCCACTTAAAAATAAATATACTTTGAATCGAACACACACTATCCCTGTTTGGTTTTAATAAAAATTAAGTTTTCAGTAGATTTTAAAAAAAAATTGAGAAAATATGGTTAAAAAATAGATACAAGTTGTAAATTCCATTAAATGTATAATTAAAAATGAGTTTGAATAAAATTGATTATCAAAAAATTAGGGTCAAAGATGGACTAATTTTCTTCATTTATTTTACGCAGAATTAGCAAATAACACTATTTCCAAGTTGACTAGAACGGACACGACCACAAGCATTAACTATCGCGGTTCTATTGTAGTTTAGGATGACTATTAAACGTGAAACAAGTGCTCAACATATCGTCCATCTTTAGGAATCCATTTGCATGTAATACTTTCAATGGCGTGCATTGATAATTAATTTCAATCTTATATTTAATTATTTATAACTATTCCTCATTATTATTTATACATTTTGTAGGATTCACGATTATTCCTTTCTATAAATTTGTCAAAAAGAGACCGTGTCAATTGATTTCACCCTTCTTTGAGCACAAGGAGAAAAAAAATTACAAAACAAAAGAGAGGAATTATAAGCCATCATAAAAGTAAGTAAATGCAGACTTTCATCTCTTGAATTGTTCAATCCAATCAATGATAAATTAAAAACCAAAAATTGGAAAACCAAAAGGACGGCCTAAGCAGATTTATTATATATATATTTTTTCAATTAATATCTATGTTGTTCAAATGGAGAGGCAGGAAAATAGATAAAAAATGATCCGACCTGCCGGATTCGAACCAGCGACCTAAGGATCTCAGCAACTACTACAGTCCTCCGCTCTGCCAACTGAGCTAAGGTCGGTTTATGAGAGAAAACTAGACAAAAATATGTTATTTGTTTAAATTCTAGTTGCTTGTCCTAATAAGATTCGAACTCTTACGACCTTCATCGAATTTCCAAGTTTACAAATTGACATTATTTTCAATGTTTAGAGCAGAGGTTTTTCCAGGCTTAGTTTTCGAGGAATACAACCAGCAATAATTTTGAAAATCCATACCATGGAACAATGGAAGAAGTAAAAATCAACCCGTTAGCATCTGAAAAAATGATCGATTGAATACAAAGAAAAAAGAGGTTAAATTTTGATGGCTACTGATTGAACGTGAACAAAGTAACATCAATTGAGGTTCCTTAAAATACACCAATATTTGCTGATATCTTGGCTGACCCTCTTGAAGTCAAAAATCAAGACCATTACCCTACTTTTAATCAATTTAAGTTGCTATCTGAATCAAATCGCCAGGACCAGTTAACACTATACAACATGAAGAGCAGCTTCCGCCGCACGAGAGCACTTTCTCCTGAAGAATGAGCCTTGATTTACTTGAATCGATATACTGCATAGTTTGCAGACTTTGCAAGATGGTCCAAATCAAGTTTTTCTTCCATCATCATTGACAAATTCTAATTCGAAGATTGTCTTCCTGATTTGATGCAGGTGATGACAGACTCGGCAGAATTACATAGATCTTTCCTCCCAACCAACCTCACCTGAAAGTCACAATTTAACATCTTTATCCTGCTTAAATCTTCTTCCACCTTATTCAGCTCAATAACCTGCTTCCTCTGGACCAAGCCATATAGATAGAGAAAATCAGAGTTCAACTTCTCGCCCTGGAATGCAACTCGTAACAAAGCATTGGATTCTAAATCCGCTGATAGGGGATCAAACAGAACAGAAAATTTGCCAAATGCAAGGTCAGGGGTCTCGAATAGGATATCCAAATCACTGCTTTCTTGATTAAGATTATTCAATTTTTCAGGGGAAGGCATTGATCTTCTCTTAACAACCCTATTTATATGAGCAGCCTCTCTCATCCCGCTAAGAAAAGCACCGTGCATTGTTGCTGGATACTGTTTATTAGTGGCTTCTCCAGCAAAGAAAACTCGATCTGCAACACTCTCAGCAAGGATATCGTAATCATCTCCTGAAGCGCCTATTGCAACATAAGAATATGATCCATATGAGAACTGATCTTGACCCCAACGAGTACAAACAGCCTGAAGCGGATCTGGAACTGCAATTCCCTTCGGGCTGAAAATGCCTTTCAAAATCTCCAAAACTCTGCTCACAGATTCCACGGGAGACATATTTTCAAACTTGACCGCAGCCTCACCAGCCACAAGAGCAACCAGCAGTGGTCCACCGGCTACTGAAGAATAACTATAGAACAGGAAGAACTCCCCTCTCATATTCGGGTCCTCAGTTAAATGTCCAAATGTATCTATCTCTCCACCCCAAAAATCATACGGAAACAAAATGGCAACCTTATTTAATAATCCAAACCCTAATCTCTCAATTGCGTCTTGCTTTCGTTGTGGAAGCTCTGGTATAAACTGAATTACTCCCCTCTTGAGCACCCCCAAAGGCACCGTGCAAAGCACCATATCACCACGATACTCCTGACCTCCTGCATGAACTAAAACCCCATCACTTCCATATATCACTCTCTCCACAGGTCGATCGCTAAAAATTGGAAGGTCCTCTGCTAAAGCCCTAACAAGCCTCTCATTTCCTCCCGGAATAAAACAATGATCACCACCCATTTCATATGGATCGTCCTGATCCCAAAATGCCATGGACAAATTGGACATCAATGTTGCATTGGCGTACTCCAAATTGGCCAAATGCCAATCTAATAACATCCGCTCCATTGAATCCTCGGCCACCTTGTACACAGACCTAAATGCCTCCAACGCAGTCCCAAGTGAAACATCCACGCTCTTAACTTCCTCCATGATTCCCTGCCTAAGCTTACAAACCTTATCCAACAACTCATTAAAGGAGACCTCAACCTTTGAATCGATATCTGAATTCACCATCCTCCCATTAGGTAAATATAAAGGGCAAATATCCCTCACCTTATGCAGCGGGAATCCAAGCTGTCGAACTAAAACTCCTAACGGATTCCCATTAATTCCCGTCAAAACGCTGCCGCCAAGGTCCGCAGCCGCCAAGGTCTTGCTATCACCTCCAGTCATTTTCTTAGTGCGGACTCTCCCTCCTGGCCGGGCCCGACCCTCGAGCACTACGACCTTAAAGCCCAGAAAAATTAATTGCCTGGCTGCAACTAAACCGGAGAGCCCCGCACCTATAACAATCACACTGCCTTTTGGCATTCCATCCACTGGCTTCATCTTCACCTCCTTGACTGCAGGGGCAACCCCGAAATTTATGTAACCATGGTGGAGAAGGAAATTATAGGCGGAATTCACGAGGTTCTTATGCTCGGCGCGGATGGACTCAAGGGCGTGGTCCTTGGTGAGCCAGAGGGACACGTTAGATCGCCACCGCGCAAGGATGTGGTTACGCACAATAATGTAATTAGCCTGCTCGACGCCACCAATTTGGGATACAACATTCGCCTCGATCTCCTCCTCAGTAAGGGAGTCCACAGGGAATCCAACAGAGATGGCAATGAGGGCCTCTATGTCGACCTCCTTGTCGAGGTCGGGAGGGGACTTGCGTTTGCGTTGGTGCTGGTAGGAAGGTGAGTCGGGAAATTCAGTCTCAGAGTGGGAGTAGGCGGTGGTTTGTTTTGGGTGCGGGCGGAGGACACGGAGGCGAGAGGCGGATGTCGATATCATATCGGTGAAGATTTTCCTACGACGGCGCCGTTTCTTCTGTGGGGAGGGCCCAGGTTGGGATCCAGGCGGAGGTTGGGTTTGGGGTTCGTGTGACTCGGAGATGGGTTCAGTTTCTATGGGGTCGGCCGCGACGTACGAAACGGCGGCACCAGTTGTCGCATCGTTCGCATGGTTGTTGGTGGCGGAGAGTTCGAGAGGACCAACGTTCGTTGAGACATTGGCGGTGGACTCTGGTGGTGACACGGTGGTTTCCATGGGCGGAGAGAGGAATTCGGAAGCAAAGGCTAGGGTTTTGAAGCGGGCGGGCGATTTCAGTATTACTTCTTACAACTTCTACAATTTTACTAAAGTCGCTGTTTAGTGTTACGATTTCACTTCTCAGCTCTAATATTTCCCAATAGAATTGAAGTTGAGGGAATTGGCACAAAAGGTCCCTTATTTATGGGATTGTTGCGAAAATGGTTCCCGACTTTCAAATCTTGACACTATATTTCTAACCTTACACTTAATGAACGAAATTGGTCTCTTAGGTGGTTTTCAACCAATTGACAGTCAAAAAAGGCCAGACTTTTGCAAAAAAACCTAATTCCTTTACTTTTTACATAAATAAAATAAGTAGAAAAGTAAATTTTAAAAATAGGACATAAAGAAAATTCAATCATCCTACAAATAATTTGTTATGTAAAATTACAGACACAAGAACGGTAACATAAAATCAAATATAACAACTCGATCTACAGATTTATCAAAGGCATCAAGATCTTATCGAACGGGCTTAGATTATATTTATACTCTCAATCATCACCGTAGATCTTGGATCACTGAGAAGATCATGCCTCGGGTACACCATCATTAAAGCATTGCATGATAAAACAAGAAACAAAAGCTTCGATGTGAGTATTTTCGTTCATTGGATTTATTTATTTCGACAAAGTGTAGCTAATTTCTCTGCGTTTCTCAGCAGGTTGTTAAGAATATGTAGATGAACCTGGGAAGGACTGGTAAGTCTACCCTTCATTTGCCTTCTATGTTTCTTATTGTATATTTTCGGTTGAGTGTTTAAACTTAACAAAAGGCACCAATTCTCTTCCTATAGGTTGCATATTTACTGGACAGAGCAAACAACTATTCAGCACTCTATCAGTTCTTGAGAAAAACACTTGATAAATTCTGCTCTTGGAGTACAACTTTTTCTTCTGTTTCTTCGTTCTTCAAAGGAAGCTATATGTTGTCATTTGTCAAATAGGTGAAGCAAGAACCAGAGAATTTTCATTGTTTCTGCAGATTTATACATATGTACATAATTGAGCATTGTAATATTTTTGGATAAGATACCGAAAATAATTAGAAATGCCACATAAAATTTTAAACAGAGGACCCTCGAAATACGCAAACCACAATGCCCAAAAATGAAAAAGAAAAGAAAGACATTAGAATGAAATGGCAAAAAGAAAACGAAATGGGGTGAGAGAGGCTCGAACTCTCGACCTCAGGATCACTCAGAAAGCTATGAGACCTACGCGCTAGCCAACTGCGCCACCACCCCTGATGATAACACTTGTATTAAGTAACTTTATATATATATATAACTCTCTTTTTTAAATAATAGATTTCGTATTAGTATTTTTTGAGAGCATGTAATTAAAATATATATATATATAATGGGCACGATAAGGGGTAAAAAATCCAAATGGAATGGAGGACGGAAATGACATAAAAAACAAAACTTTTTCATTTTTTAATTACATGCTCTCAAAAAATACTAATACGAAATCTATTATGGTCAAAATTATTACCTTTTTTTTTTACCAATTTGTAAAATAGTGCATGTTTCCTTTAGAAAGGTGATGATTTTTTTTTTTTTGGTAATCACAAACTTATACCTTTAAATGAACTTTAAACGATAATGTGGACTATGTTCCTCGTACTCATACCCATCTCGATTCTAGGAAACAAACCTCACCCGACCCCACCAAATCCTGAGTACGATATTACACAGAAGTATCAAGTTTTCGAATTTTATTATCAAATTATATCCAGTTAGGCATTGACAACTAGTGACTTATAAAAAGCCCTAGTAGTGGGTAACATGCATAATTATTTGATTAATGCTATTCATTATCACTGGTATTAAGAGTCAATTTAGATGACAATTACACAATATTAAATGATAAATTCATTTAATACAAAATCACATGACTCATTTAATTGAATTTATAGAATGTAGCCACCTAAATTAGTGTTAGATAACGTTATTATTTGCTTTATGTTAATAAATAACGGTAATGGGCACACTATAGCCTAACATTTGCATATTTTGTGCAATATCATATTAATTTTTCAGGTTGGTGCAATACTCACCAAATGAACCAAACCTTGCTAAATTTAACATTTTCATCATTTTTCTCAGTAAAGCCTTGTAAATTATGAATTTATCCTCCTATTAAATAAACAAAAAGAAAGGAAGAAAAAAATAAAGAATTAATTGTAGTCAAAGTATCAATTTTTTTTTTAAAATTACAAATGAGCCCCAATTAGAAAAAATAAAAATAAAAATAAAAATAAAAATCGATTTCTTCTTCAGCTAACCCATCCTCGTCCTACCCAACCCGCCCACCCACTACTATTTTTCGTTTTTTGAAAAAAAAAAAAAAAAAAGAACTCCCCCTTTTGTGCAGTGAAATTTCCCCATTTTCTTCTGATTTTCCTTTCTTAGAACAAAAATGACCCGAAATTTGAAATCAGAAACCAAACCAAATCAGCACACGTGTGTGCTTTGTTTAGAGTTCAAACATCAAATTTCAAATTGAGTTCTGTATTAAATATTTGACTTGGTTAGTAGCGTCTGCAATAAGTAAATAATATGTTTAATCAGCTAAAATTAAAATTTAAGTATGACCCTTAAAATGTGTTCAAGACTAATTTTTTTAAAAGAAATTAAAAAAATAAAATGATCGACATGATATCAACGCAAGAAAACAATTGAGTTAAGTGTATCCATCACCTACTGATAAAAAGTTTGTATGTATAATAAAATTAATAACTTTTAAGATGGAGTGATTTGTATTAATTAAATTGAAATTTAATGGCATTGATTGAAGCTTCTTAAAATTAATTGAAGTTATACAAGTAAGTCGTTCCATGAATTATAGCAATACGCGATGTAGGTGAGATAAAATCATGTGCAGTTTCAATACGAGTTGAGATCCGTCGTCCAAAATTAACCGTTCAACTTGCTGTCCACCTAATTATTAACGACACATCACTTTAAATTAACATGTCCAGATTTTCTCTCACCGACACTTGTGTTTACAAATAAGTGTAAAGTAATGTATCGATGAATTATTGGGTGGACGTCAAGTTGGACGGTCAATTTTGAACCACGTATCTCAATTCGTGTCCATGCAGCTGGCTTTTACTTGGTTTTTGGCTATCCAGACAATTTTATTGTGATTCAGTGGCCCTCTTCTTTTCAGAAACCCAAAAGAAGCTGAAAATTGACTATTCCCAACCTAATATCGTATCCACAACTGGCCAATCCATAACTGCACATTGACTAACTTCCACACCAGACACCAACCTACCTGCGCCAACTGTGTATTCAGACAGAAGGTGGTAGGCGCGTCTCCACACGAGAATCAATGTCCAAATTCTTCTCCATCCAATTCAATTGCAAAAAGTAAAATAACTCAATAATATAAGACATATTTTTGCTTTTAATAAGGATATAAAAATGGGATTTCAGTGTAACAAACAGAAGGCAAGACTAAAAAGCCACACTTTAATGGCACAATAATGAAAAGAAGATGTTGATTACTCTGTTTAACAAGACTGTTTTAACACTGCATATCACTAGTGGTTGTTGAGAAGAGTGTCAAGGATTAATTTCTCTAAGTTCAGGTAGGAAGAGCCACCATGTTTAGCTGCCAACTGAGCCTTTTCTTTCCATTCCAATGCCTTCTTTCTCATTTCCTTCCCCTTTTCCCCCTCCATCATCACTCTCACCATTTTCTCCACTTTCCCCTTGGTAACATCCCCTTCAATCTCCACTCCAATATCCCAATTCTTACACGCGTATCGACAGTTCGTTTGCTGTTCGGCGAAAAATGGCCAGCAAACCATTGGCACCCCTTCTGATATAGTCTCAATAGTTGAATTCCAGCCACAGTGTGTTAAGAATCCGCCAATTGCAGGGTGGGCTAAAACTTGTTCCTGTGGACACCAACCCACCATTAAACCTCTCCCTTTAGTCTCCTCCAAGAACCCTTCTGGTAAAATTGATCCTTTCCCATTCATCAAATCAGGCCTAATGATCCACAAGAAATGGTGATTGCTCTTAGCAAGTCCCCAAGCAAATTCCACCTTTTGATCAGATGACAATGGTGTGATGCTACCAAAATTAATGTAGAGAACAGAATTGCTTTCCCTCTGATCAAGCCAATTTAAACATTCCATGTCTTCTTTCCAAAGGTTTGATCCAATGGATTTAAGGCTTTGCCCGTAAATTTCTTTTTCGAGCAACTGAATTGGACCTACAGTGTATACACGATTGTATTTGGCTCGAATTGCTTCAAGAACTTCTTCTTCCAATTCATCATATGTATTCAAAAGGATGGCCTTCGCCCTTGATGCATTTTCGTGCTGCACGATGTTGTAATTCAGCATGATATCATTCGGATCAGTGGTTCGAATAAATGATGGAATGTCCTTAAGTCGAATGCCTTTCATCCCCGGTATCCAATCAATCTCCGTCTCTAAATATCCATTTGTAAAGCAACTTTCATCTGTCCAAATCAAACCTCATGAACATTTCCAATATTGCTAAAAAAAACACCTTCATAAATAATTTAGACATAAATCATACCTTTAAGAGGGACATATCCTCTAGCAACAAGTTCACCATAGTGAAGGTACCCCATGAAGCCACAAGCACTTGTAGTGTAAAACACGACTTCAGGAATATTGAGTTGTTCAGCAGCATCCAAACTAAAACTCATGACCCCATCAGAGACTATGCAACTAACATTCGGACAATCCGATGATTCATTAAGGTTCTTGATGAGTTCCAAAAAGGGGGCCAAACAATTTTTCGAAATCGACTCACAAAGTGCAGGGATATCTTGTGTAGCATCACTGTTGGAAGGTGGCAGGCCATCTGGGATGGTTTTGAACTGGAAATCTTCGAGGCCGTTAACTGCGTCCGGTCCTCGGGCCCGAACAAGGCGATCGTGATTGAACTCTGTGTTGACGAAGGTGATGAAGAATCCTTTGTAGTGAAGAAGTTTGGCCAATTTTAGCACTGGGGCTATGTGGCCTTGTGCAGGGAATGGGATTACTACAGCATGTGGCTTCATGGCCTTTTGGCCGCCTCAACAAATGAAAACTCTGTTGATTTTCTCACCTGCTCTAGAAACACAGTTTGATTTTATATATAGTGTGAGAGGAGAAAACCCAAGTGAGAATTAGGTGAGGTAGCTAGACTCTTTACAAAGTGAATTTATGAAAATACCATTTGACCATAATATTATAAATAAAATAATATTTTTTTTTAATTTATAAAATTAACTTTGCAAAAATATCCTGAAAACAAAATATGACAAGACAAACCAAATTATCGTTCTCAGCCTGAAAATGGAGAGGAGAGCACTTAAAGACTCACCACTAAGCCAAGATCCTATGCCACAACTTCCGCTCATCGCCGCCATCCTTTTATTTTTTATTTTTACGAAGACAAGCGAGGGTGTTTGGAATGAAATTGTAACTGTGTATAAATTGATACTTACCAAATTAAAATAGTATTGTGTCATTTTCATCATGTGCCTATTATATTTAGACAAAAAGTAATATGTTGTTTAAAAATAAACTAATATTAAATAACATTGCATAATGAAAAAAAAAGGCGTTTTTTAAAGACAAAACACTTATGTAATCCATCTTGGTCACTTGGTGGGTAATACAAAGAAATGAAAAGAAAAAGAAGAAAGTAAGGTTCACAATGATTTTGAAGAATGAAGGAAATAGTGAATGAATTTAAAGGATTTAGGACTTTTCAGTGGGACTTTTTGGACATTTCAAGTAAAGAGTAATTAGGATTATAGGTCTTTAGAATTTTTAACATTAAGTGTAGGCTATTTAACAAAAAAGTTGCTTGACTAAGCATTTTAATCAAATTCCCCCATAACCCCCTAATAAATATTTCACTTTCTAGAAAAATTGCATTGTCCATTCTTTATCTATTAGTATGGTAGCAAGTTGATTCTCAACCTTTTTGATCGGCAACCTTATATTGGAGTCGAGAAATCAGTCTCAAATTACAGACTGTCCAATTTCATAGAATTATCACGACCCAATAGAAATGTGCATCACATTAAATTTCTAAACATAAAAGCATCATAAGTTTGCAAATGAAAGTAATTTCAGATAGTTAGACATGCACATGCCACACAAAGATTTAGCAGAAATTTGAAAGGTTTCTTATTAACGAAAACTGATTATGCAACTGTGATGACAAATTGATATCGAGTGGCTTCCTTCAGAGATTGTGAGCTACATTGCTATTCTAATACCAATAATGTGATTTTATCTCAACTTTATTGCTTTGGTGCTCGAATAGGTGGCATTATGAATACAACAACAAAAGGATTTGTTTGGTGAACCTTAAAATTATTAAAAGTAAAGACTAAATTTACAATAATAGAAGAAGAAATATGACGTCTCTAATGGTAATCTTACTTTCAGAGTCATGGATTTTATAATATTATCAAATATCACATTAGCATGTCAAGATTCAAGAAAAAATAAAGAGAATTTTGCGTTTTTCTCGTGAAATCTTCATGCTCTTTGTGAGTCGTTAATATCTCTTCATACATCTTTACCATTCAGAGTGTATCATAATTTTTTTTAAGTATAAAATTGTTTTGAATCAAGGTGTTCAGTTGATTTCAATCATGCAATAATTTTTTTACAACCTACCTATAAAATTAATTTTCGTATGCTGTGCGTGAGTCGCTCTCTGCATGTACAAATAAAAAAAATAAAAAATTTGATATCTTCGCCCGCATAATTCTATTACGACAGGAGTAGTTGAAGTTTTGTCATCGTGACTAGAATATGTACATTTTGAGATCCTATGTTTCTTGATATAAACATAAAATAAAAAGCCATAAAAAGGGTTGTACTTTAGAGATTGAATAAAAACAAATGTGCCATGTGATTTTGCAGGGATTATAATCCCCTTAACCGAAAATAGGAAATTATAAAAAAAAATGTAATTTTTTATTTTATTACTGAATTTTCCTTGAGAATACTCATACACATGATTCACAATGACGGAATTATTCAATTTAAATTTAAATAAAAATATATGAAAATTATAATTTTTGAGTGAAAAATGGATCACAAAAGGATTCCGAGCTCAATATATCATATATATACTGAAATCAACACCACAAAGTCACAAAACTCAAACCACAACCCATACCTAAAATCGGTTGCTATTTAGCTCGCCCACCAAGGACACAGATAAGAGGTTATTGCAGTTACACAACAGCCACAAAGACTAAGAAATGAGAGACGAGAACATAATGTAAAGGAGAGCACAAAGCAAAAGACGCAGTCAATATCTCTGAAGAAAGGGAGGCTCAGCAATAACGTTTCAGAAACACGAAGCATCGAAAAAAACCAATATATAGTATAGGTAGGCTTTTTGGGGTAAATAATGATTGGACCCAAAAATAATAAGTAACTAATAAGTGAGTCAACTACTAAAAGCCATACAGGGAATAACAAGTCGGGTCATGAGTAGCTCTAAT